>CATKUY010000210.1:0-68000 GCA_949802685.1 Dicyrtomina minuta
CTATACCGTTTTCTATACATGCCGTTAAAAACTTTAAGGCCTTTCAGTTTGACCTAAACAAATGGATAATTAATTAAAGATATTTGTAGCACTTTAGTTTAACTAATACCAAATGACATGTTTTATTAATTATTTTATTTGTTACTAATTTTAGATAATAGTATATTTATGTATGTCTGTATGTGGAAATTAGTGCTTGTTGCTGACATATTGGACAATAAAGCCATTAAATTACATAACATTTAAAATTTTAAATATTTTGCGATTTTAGATTAACCTAAATCAGAATCAAAATCTGAAATTTTTTGGCTTTTTATAGCCAAGCTAAATTAAAATCTAAATTAACAAATTTAGCCTATCTTCATCCCAATCTAAATCTGAATTGTTGATAATATAGAAAGCTAAATCTAAATCTAAATGTTTATTATTTAGCTTGCCATCCCAGATTTTTAAATGATGTTTTTTAAATTATGCCACTACTTATACTAATTATTATCCAATTCTTATTTAGAATTATTTTTAGTAAAGCTTTAGCCATATAGCAGTGTGTTTTTGTAGAAGAGAATAAGCACTAAATAGGACACATACATAGAATATAGAATAAATAAATAACATAGACACTGTAGGTACCTATTTTTTATTCTGTAGGTAATACATTGGTTCTTGCTAGTACTGTATTGTTATAGTTAGTATGTCAGTTAAAGTAATGCAAGGAGAACCAAATACAGAATAATAACTTAAATGTAGGTATGCAGAGAAGTACAATAGTACCTATGTAGAAAAACGAGCCTAAAGTATGTAGTACGGTACGAGGCTAGACTTGGCATTACATAAACTGAAGTGAGTAGTAAATTAAAAGAGGGGTTAAAAAAGGACCCATTTAGTATTATTGCAGTAAAAGCGTGAGCACTGTACCCCAGCGATTTCACTCGTCACCTTACTGTCTTTTAAACATTATTAAAAATGAATGAAGGAGAACTGGACATTGAAATACATTTTCACATGTTGGCCACTTCTAGGACTTCAACTTCTTCTGCCTTTCTTCGCTACAACTACAACTTCGACTTCAACTACAGTAATCGTACATACGAATTGCATCAGTATCGGCTCACACGTCGACTTTTGACTTCAACCTTTGGCTCCTGCGTTTGCTTTCACTTTGACTTTAACAAACGCAAGCATTATTTGTATTGCTCAACTACGATTCGCTTTGATAAGGTTTTAAATTATAAATTCAAAAACCTACTACCAGTATACACGAATATAAAAGTATTCTTTACGAATACAACTGCGACGTCGACAAGAGCAAACATTAATTTGTATTGTTAAACTACGCCTGGCTTTAATATTGTTTTGAATTATAAATTCATATACTTAGCGGCAAACACGAATGTAAAAATATTCTTTACAAATACATCTTTGACAAAAGCAAACGGTAACCCGTTCTGCTGAACTACGCCTGGCTTCGATAATGTTGTGATTTATAAATTTATAAACATAATTCTAATATACACAAATATAAACGTATTTTTTACGTATAAAACTTCGACTTCGTCAAAAACAAACGTTAACTCGTTCTGCTGAACTACGCCTGGCTTTGATAATGTTTTGAATTATAAATTTATAAACATAATTTTGGTACACACGAGTATAAAAGTCTTCTTTACAAATACAACTGTGACTTCGACTACAGCGATCGTTTATTTAAATTGCTATACTATGCCTGGTTTTGATAATGTTTTGAACTATAAATTCATAAACATAATTTTAATATACACAAATAGTAAAGTATTCTATACTAATAAAGCTTTGACTCCGACAATACCAAACGTTAACCCAATCTGCTAAACTACGCCTAGCTTTGATAATGTTTTAAATTATAAATTCATAAACATAATTTCAGTACACACGAGTATTAAAGTATTCTTTACAAATACAACTTCGAGTTGGACTTGCAGCTTTTGCTGTTGCTTCAATAATGTTTAAAGTTATGAATTTATAAACATTATTCCAATATACGCGAACATAAAAGTATTCTTTACGAATACAACAATGACTTTGACAAAAGCCAACGTTAATTAGTTTCGCTTAACTACGCCTCGCTTCGATATTGTTTTAAATTAAAAATTCATAAACACATCTCCAGTATACACGACTATAAAAGTATTCTTTACGAATACAACTTCGACTTTGACAAAAGCAAACGTTAATTTGTTTCGCTTAACTATGCCTCGCTCCGATATTGTTTTGAATTTATAATTTAACTTGTAGTATACACAAATAAAAAAGTATTTTTTATAAATCTAATTCTATTTTTTACGTAAAAACATTCAATGAAAATAATTTAAGAACTAAGTTTTGCGTGTACAAGCTTGTTTTCGTGTGAATATTGTATTTATACGTTTGTGTCTAAGAAGCTTCGCAAGAATTATGTTTTAGATAGCCATCCAAAGTACGAGCAATATTTAATGTCAAAGAGCCGTCAATTTAAAGAGTTTCAAAAATCTTTGAAACCAACAGTAATCTACTTAGGAGAATTATCTTTAGATACAATGAGGTAGTTAATTAGATAAAATTTGGTTGTTTAAAAAAAGCATGTTTACTATTAAAAAGTGTAAAAACTGTACTCGTTAGGTATTTAGGCACTTAGAGTGCCCTATAAATGCACATATAATTTAATACATTTTAACACGTGTACACGCACAAATAAATACAACCAAGTGAAACATAAAATTTATTTAAATTCATTATATAGTAGGATAGGCAGTATGTAAACAAAAATATAACAATTATTTTGTAGTTATGTAAAATAAGAAGCAATGTATCTCACAAAATTAGTCTTCGTATTTAACTTTTAGTTTTTGTTGTTCGAAAAAAACTTATAAGTAAATGCAAAAAGATAAAAAACTGCAACCTCTATGAGTAAAAGCTAGCATAAGAATCCCTTACGAGCCAAGATGTTTTAGGTATTGTTTGTATCTGTATTTAGAATGTAATATTGTAATAAAAAACATATTTGCAAAGACAATGTTATATAAAATTTAAAAAGGTTAATAGTAGTAAACAAATTCAATAATTTAGAATTTAAAAAACTAAGCAATTTTTCAAATAACAAAAGTACTATTGTCAAATTTATTTAAAATTATTATATACCACAATAGGTAAACGTCAAATAATAAAAACTAGCTATGTTTTAAAAATTGTTAGTGATTATTTGTTTGTACATAAATAACAAAAACAAAATAAAAGCCAGCAAATATTAAACTGTAATACGCAGATATTTAAAAAATTTTTGTGTTATAAGAGTTTAAATCGATATGCAGTGTATTAGCAAACAGTATTAAGTACATCTATTTTTGTAATAAAAAACACATTTTTTAATGTTTGCAGCATGGTGGGAATATAAATATACACAAATTGTTACGAAATAAAATACTGTTATACGCAATATTTTAAATAAAGTCATGATACTGCGTTATTATGCGTAAATATTATCAAATAAAACTGATAAAAGTTACTTATTACGCAAAAGTAATATATAAATAAGCAAAAACAAAATATAATTAGGCAATAAAATCTTTGCTACTTGTAAGTTTCTAAATGTTTTTGAAAATGAAGTGTTGCACAAAATTAACTGCAGTCCTATTTACTACTAACACAGTGACAGTCGCAAACATTAATATCTACACAATGGCAGAAACTCAAAAATCATACTTAAATTCTACGCTGAAAGCCTTATTTTCTGATCTTAGTGGGTTTATAAAAAACAATAAGCATTTTCATGATAAGAAAACAGTAGAAAAAGAATAAGGCCAGCTGCATTTTTAAGGTCTACACAGGCCATTTAGAAAAAAATTTAAACGCCAAAGAACTATTTCGAACATGGCAGGAGAAATATCCTTTGCGGATCTCAAAATTGTAGGGTTTGTATTATGTAAAGCGAATTCCGGATATGAAAACATACTGTTTTGCATTGATGGTTTCTCAAAGAAGCTTTATTGTAGGTTTATAAAAAACAAAAGACCAGACACAGTGATCAAAGCCATGAAAAGTATATTTTAAGAACAAAAATAACGCCAATTTATTGATTCACGGATTAAGGTTAGCTTAATTAGGCTAATAACGTAGCATGCAACTAAATTAAACGTTCTTAATAAATCTAATTGAAACATATATAAGGCTAACCACAATATATATATAATAATTTGTTTCTAATGGGCACCGAATTTTAAGCAGAGTCGTTTTTTAAGTTTTTAAAGAGCAAAGAAATAAAGTACTATAATACCTATAGCAAAACCAAATTAAGTATAGTGAATAGAGTCATAAAGTCAGCTTAAATACACATTAAACAACAATTTCACAATACAAAATTCAATTTTACATAGATGAACATGCTTTAACACAGTATTTATTCGTCTATTTAGGACAATTTGTAAAAAGGTAGCCAGGTAAATTACTGAATTGCAAACAAACCGCATCCTTAAAATATTCTCTAACTTTGTTAAAACCTACAACAACACGTTTCATTCTGCAATCCAAAGGTCGCCTAATAGCGTGAACAGTTTGAATGAAAATGATGTATGAAAAACCATGTATTTGGATCTTATTAACGACACTACGGAGCGTAAACCAGTGCCTAAGCCTGGCGACCGTGTGCGGGTTAGTCGCACTTAATTAAGTTTTCTGCTTATACAAGCAATAACAAATGCAAACTGACGTTTACAGAAAAAAAGGCGATTATGTTGTGTTACTTAAACCAATAGCTCTGTGTATAAGCTTGCAGCAACACGACAAAATTTATGATGGAGTTGAAAAATCTGAATTTGACTTTGACGAAGATAAATACAATGAAATTGTAGACTATGAATACATGAACAAACGCCTATTTACAATGTGTGCACACTGTATGCCAACGAATTAAGTATCAGAAAGATAGAGAAATAAAAACTACAGTACAAAGAGTTAGAATTCACTGAAGTTACTGATTTAAACAGTGCATTTGCAGTAATAAAATCTGTAATGGAATCAAAGGCACAAGTAAAGCAACTAAAAAAGAAATTCAAAGCAATCTAACCCGGGTTGATAGAGGATTTGGTTCCTAAATAATTCAATTTAACATAATAAAAGCGTGAATCGGGTACCGGGCACAATATAAGGCATGTAGTTCCGTCCCAGCGCTTAAGCAAGCAACACAGTGCCCTACACTCAGCTGGCGACAGAAACCTTCGGCCTAATAACTTCTAGTAGCAATCGTAAAATTTAAGAGCGCTTAAATCTAAAAATGGAAAAGTGTTCTGTGTGCAACCGTTAGGGTCGAATCAATCAGCTTAGCATTAAATGCGAATCTTGTAGCTTGTGGTTTCATAAAACCTGCCTACCTCTTATAACATACAACGCATTTCACTTGTTACAACAAACATCGTGGACGTGCTCCAGCTGTAATTCTACACACTTAAATGGTCCAGATATCTTAAATATTAGCTGTCTTCCTGCTCTAGAAATTCACGATACCAGTGATCTTGCTGACAACAATGTTGATAGCCAGCGGCTTGTCAATCAAGATGGGTTCGTGTACTCTTCAGCCAGTTTAACTGCTAAAGGATTCAAAATAGCCCACCTGAACGTCAATAGTCTCAATTTAGTAAAATTGGAAGAGCTAAAGAATTTTCTGCTGACCACAAAATTAGATATATTAATTTGCACAGAATCTAAATTAAGTTGTGAGTTGCCAGATGGTTTATATCGTATACCTGGGTACAACATGTTACGCCATGACCGTGTTAACCAAAAAGAAGGAGGCTTGTTGTGGTACATCAGTGAACATACTAGTTATCAAGAAATTTCCTACAATGTTCAATTCAAGAATAATGTTGAAGTGCACTGTCTTCAAATAAAGCCTCGTTATTGTAAGTGTGTTATTGTGACGTCTGTATATAAACCCCCTTCGTCAAACACGTCAACATTTTTACAATCTTTTGACAAGTTACTTGACATGTTAATTCAGGAGAAATTAGACTTGTTTGTTGCCGAAGATTTTAATATAAATTTACTTGACTATAGAATTCCCAAAGACCTCAAGCATATCACAAGAACCCACGGACTTTCTCAGCATGTAAAATCTCCTACTAGAGTGACACAAATATCCAGCACTTTAATCGATCACATGTACAGTTCGTGCTTGGAAAGAGATATAATTTGTGATGTTCTATCGTTTTCTGTTTCTGATCACAACTTAACTGTGATATGCAAAACAAATCACAAAGCCAAATACATTCCTAAAACTCGTGAATACAGGAGTTGTAAAAATACGGACTGGAAACGTGTTAATAGTGAACTTCAACTAATCGACTGGGATTTTGCTTCTAATACATCCGTGGATGATATTTTTAGTAGCTTTGAAACAAAAATTGCAAAAGTAGTGCACCCTCACTCCCAAGAAATAAAAATGAGGTTCAATGGAAAACACAGTCCATATTTGACTGACAGTATAATTAAACTTATGCACCAACGTAACAGATCAAAAGCTAAATGCGCCAAACTAAAACGTGATCTTCTACAACTTGAGAATACAAATAGCGACGAGTTTCAAATTAAACATAAGGTAGTAAGTGAACTCTGGAAAAGCTATAAACAGTTGCGAAATCAAGTCACACTAGCGATAAAAACTTGTAAATCGAAGTTTTTGAAATCAAACTTTGATAACTGCTCTTCGTCTGCCTCACTGTGGGAAGTATACAAAAAAGTGTCAGGTGGACGTGACCCTCTACCACAAATAGAAGCGCTTAAAGTGGACAACACTTTAATTCATGAAAAATAACAAATTGCTCATGAACTAGCAAAAGCATTTGTTATCCCAGCAGCTGATAGCAGCAAGGAAATTTTAGATTTTCAAAGCGCAATTAACAGTAAAGACTCAGAACAAATTACAATCAAGAGTAAAAAAATCATATCAGCTGCAAATGGAATGAAAAACAAGTCGTCAAACTCTAACGACATCATTACAGCGTTAATATTTTTTAACTGTATTGCCTCACTGGCAGCACCCACGGCAGCAGTATTTAATGAATGTCTTCGCCAAAGTATGTTTCCTACGAGTCTAAAATGTGCGTTCATCACTCCAATTTTCAAGAAGGGCGGGAATAAATTAGATCCAAAAAGTTATCGCCCAATCTTTAACTTGCCGTTCTTGGGAAAACTTTTCGAACGTTTAATGCACTCAAACATTCTTAAAGAATGTGATTCACAGCTTTTAGATAACCAGCATGGATTTCGGAAACATTGCTCATGTCAATCAGCGGTGCAAGTTGTCACACAAGATGTTTTCAATAAAATAGACCTAAAAAAAGGTAAAACTGTAGCAGTGTTTATAGATTACTCTACAGCATTTGACACTGTGCCGTATTCACCACTATTAACAAAATTAAAACTACAATATAATTTGCAAAGCTCTATAGTAAAGTTGTTATGTGGTTATTTTATTCATCGAAAGTTTAAAATATGCTTAGGTACCTATATATCTTGTGAATATCTCTTAAATTGTGGTGTCTCTCAAGGCTCCATATTGGGTCCTACGCTTTTTATTTTGTATATAAATAATATGTGTGCAATTCAATCTATAATGCAATTTTGTAAATGTGATTTGTTTGCTGATGATCTGGTGCTTTATTGTGACGGTGACGACTGTAATGAAATGCTACGCACACTGCAAACGTCACTCGAAAACATAGATATATGGTGCTATGAAAATAACTTACGCATTAATTTTGACAAAACGAAGTTTATGGTTTTTCACAAGGCACAGGACCGTTCGACGCCAGATAACCTTGTTTTAAATTGTAATGGTAATGCTATAGAGAGAGTTTATCAGTTTCGGTATCTCGGCGTGATCCTTGATTCTAATCTTACATTTAAATCTCATTATGAAAACATTAAGAAAAAGGTATTGTCCAACATTGTAATGCTACATCGTATTAAGCCATATGTATCATTTGAGATGTTTAAAATATTGTTAAACTCACATCTCTACTCTAACATTGACTACTGTCTTACAACTTGGGCCTGTCAAAACCAAAATGACTATGTCTATCCTCAAGGAAAAATTAATAGTCTTATTTATTCATATTTTTATAAAATTAATTTAAGTGACACCAAGAAATCGTTAAAAAGAATTTGTAAGGGTAAATTGTGTATAAGCCCCACATTTGAATGTTTTTTACTTGAAAAATGCAATGTGCATTCTGTTTCCGAGCGCATTAAAATGTATAGTGCTGTGCAACTGTTTAATTACCTAAAACACAGTTTGAATTGTGAAAAATTTAATGAACTCTTTAATTATGAATTCAATGTAGTTAATCTTCTTTATAAAAACACTATTAGGCCAGTTCCCAGCACAGAAACGTGGAAAAGAAGCGTGAAGGCTAGCTTCACAAACGTGTGGAATTCCCTACCTAATGAGCTGCGGGATCTTGAAATGTCCAACAACCGTAGCTGTATATCTACATATCTACTAAATCTTCGACAGCAATCAGTAATATAACGTGTTAAATGTATACTAGTTAAGCCAATGTAATGTTAAAACTTATTTAAACTTATATCTATTTATTTATTATTCTACCTCCTACTATCCCTGATGCTGTCCAGTTTCAGAAATCATTGGTTAAATTCGATGTAAACTCTTACAGTTGAATAAAGACAATACAATACAATACAATACAATGTAAACAGTTTTTTGTAAGTACCTTACATAAGTAAATGTTATTATTAAAAAAAGATATAAGATAATACCAACTGAGATACTGAGAAGAGTGTTATTATTATTTCATTGCAAGCGATGGTCGTGAGTCACTCTCTAAAGCAAGCCAAATCTGACATGCAAACTAACCAAGATAAACCTTCGGCTAAACGACTTCGAAGAGAAGACAAATACACCGAATCTGGTAGTTATGATGAAAATAAAGTTGAAGTACCTGACAGGGAAGTGATACTAGCGTTCCTGGGCTCACAAATAAATACAGACAACAAGAAAACTTTTATTAAGTAAGAAAAGCTCAGTAACCTGCATGGAAAGACTGAAATATTGAAAACTGAGGTTTCTGTACTTTAGACTAAGAACTTAAAACTTCAAGAAGAAATCAAGTACCTTAATAAAAACATACTAATGCTCCAACTGGATTGTAGAGGAAAAAACTTGCTTTTCTTTGGAATACAGAAACAAAAACTTGAAACATGGCAAAGTAGAGTAAGGGAAGTCCAAAAAATTATTGAACAACTACAACTCACCGACTTTGAAGTTAATACAACAGAACGAGTAGAAAAGAAGACAGCAGAAGGGACACAACCAAATTAATTGACGTTTGTGAAGCATAAGGACACATTAGCTGTAGCAACTGCAAAACTCAAACTGAAAACCTCTAATGACTTTAATAAAATTTTTATTATGTATGTATGTATGTATGTATTGAATTATTGCATATACGGGCCTTAGCACACACTAGTTTTAACTAGTTAGATTATATCCTTTAGATTATAAGATCATTTCAGCAGTGCACCTTGATCAGAGTTATTCCGTCACTAGTGTATCTGATGCCATCAGCTTTAAAAGAGTAACTTCCAACGTATTTAATAGTTTTGATTGAAGAGTCCTGTTTCTTCATCCAGTATTGTTATGTACGGTGCATGCAGATTTTCTGTTCTTTTTTGCTTCGGAACTGTTGGATGTAGACTTGCAGTAAAGCCTTCTTTAATCGAGACTTCTTTTAAAGCACCAACCAAACTTCATCCTTGTCAGCTAAATGGACAAAAAAAAGCGGCGGTTTGTCTTCAGGTTTGTTCACGATTCGTTTTGCCTTTACAATATGTGTAGAATTAAGTTAAAGGTTGTCCCAAATTACTGATTTAGCATCCTTGACTGAAAAACAACTAACGGGTAGACCTGTGATTAAGATTTTTTTACTTCTGTTCGGTCCCTCAGGTTCGTTAACTTTTGTATCAACATTTTGGATTCGTTTTTCTAATTCAGTAAATCTTGTTTTCATGATATAACCTTCAATTTTTTGTCTTAAGGTAGCTTTATTAATCCTAGTGATTTCCACTTTGATTCCATGTTAGTTTCCAAAGTTAATAGTCTTCAATATATTTTTTTCTTGAAGTCTTCAATCGAAGTTACATTGTTAGCAGTGATTTGTGTTGTTAGTTGTTGGCTGAGTTGTAATAGTTGCTAAGAGAAGTAGGCGGCTAGCTGCTCTTGTCCACTTGGTACTGGAATTTTTCTTTTTGTTAAGCATGATTCAAATCTGTTTGATGATCTTGTATTCCTAGTTTTTCTCTTGATCCTACCAAAATATACCTGTTGCTAGTATCCTAACACCTTATTAGCTAAAATATGGAATTTGTGGGCCTTCAGCTTACGTATAAATGAGAAGGAACTTAGCTTAATGCATTAAAGTTTATTCTTGCTTTTTTGGATTTATTTCTTTTCGTCATTATTTTCTATGTATGTACTCTTATGAGTTTCCTCCGTCTATTTAGCTTGCGGCGTGGCAGAATTTTCAAAATTCGTAAAACACTAACTAGTTACAATAAATCAATAAATTTTTAATCAAATTACACTTGCTGCCGTACTTTAGTATTTAATAACGAGTTAAAAGTAGACAAAAAACTGTTATTTAACTGTTTACAATTTAAAAGTAAAATAAAATCTATGAAATACTTCAGGACTACTTAAAATTTAGATGTTTGCGGTTCGCGTGATCGATGGTCTCTAAAACAAAGATTTACTTTTGTTATTAACAAAGATTTACCTCTTAAAATCTAAAAAGAAAAAAAATGAAGCAAGATTGCAAAAAAAGAGGGACCAGCAGTCGAGCGCAACCAATAAAACGACTAACAGGGGCCAAAAAGAGGATGTGGAGATGGCTTAGCATCCCAGGTCAGCATCAAATTTGTTTACATAGGAAAATGGCAAGCCCGTACAACCCCACAAATTTAAAAATGTAAATAATTTTTTAACTGACAACAGCGCAAGCTCGCAAGCAAACAATTTACAACATAATTACAGTTATTTCACAAACTCACGTAATAAACAATCTATTTCGAACAATGCAATACAGAACATAAAATAAATATTATTTTGGAATGTGAATGTTCTGTGTACAAATGTGGACCAAAAACTATCAATTATTCTAAAACACAAACTAGGTATCTTCTGCCTTGCCGAAACCTGATTGAGGAACGAATTACGTATGAAAGATAAAATAAGCGAACATTTAATAATACACAAACAACATGCAAGCAAGAAATCCGAATTCGGAAGAGCGAGTGCTGGATGCATAACACGAATACTAAAACAAATCGCAAATGACCGGGAAATACTAAAGTTTGGATATTATTGCATAGTCTCATCTAAAAGTACAAAATTTAAAGTTATCTAAGCATACATTCTACCTCTACTTGAATTTAAGGATAATTTACTACTTGTTTATAAACAAATTAGGAAGAATAGGCATATTAATAAAAGACTTAAATGCCCAATGTAGATCAATTGACTGCGATGTGATTAGAGACATAAAAAACACAAAATATCTAACTGCAATCTGAAATACAAGTAAAACAAACAAGAACAGAAGGATGAATGAATTAACAAAGTAGATTAAATTATAAAAACTGAATAATATAAATAGGAGAACACATGCAGATCCAAATGGAGCAGTAACGTACCTGAAGGCAGCAGTCAAGTTGACCTTTGCACAACAACAAAAGCAGCAGCCCCTGCAATTAGAAACTTTAGTGTGAACTATGACCTGCATTCAGATTATGCATATATAATAGTGCAAACACAAACGGATAGCAAGAAAATATTTGCATTAAAACATACCCTAGAATTCAATGGAACAACAATAAATTCACTGAATTTGTATCAAAGCTTAACAAAATAGCAATTACTTTGTCCCCTACATACAAAAAAATTATAACAAATTTAAGAAAAGTTACAAAACAATTTTTAATAAACAAAAATATTCCATTCACACGAAAACAAAATTTAGGGCCTGTCTGGTTTAATAAAAGCTGTAAAAACCTAAAAACGTCATTTCACTGAGCAGTAAAAAAGTTTTAAAGTTTAAAAAACGCAAATAAAGATGCAAGCAAAGAACTAGTGGATCTGAGTAACACTCGAATAGAATACTTACACACGATCAGGAAAAAAAGACGGAGTTTTACTAAAGTGTCAGCTGAAACATTACAGAAGCACGAACGTCTAAAATCTTTTGGAACGCAATTAAGATAATAAGACCCTCAAAAATTAAACAAGGTCATAACAATATTACACTCAAAAACTAGAAAGCACATTTTATGAAGCATTTATGTTTAGAAAATACAAGAAAATACACTTCTCCAAATTTAGAAAACTTCAAACCAAACAATGGTCCTGATCAGGAAATCGCAGTTTCAGAAGTAATAAAAGCAACAAAACAGCTATTAAATAATAAAGCTCCAGGGAACGATGAAATTCCTTATGACATCTGGAAAAATCTAGGAAGGGTATATTATGACGCGTTAACTAAAGTATTTAACGATATACTCACAACAAAGCATGAACTAGAAAAGTGGAAAAAAATTACGGTGATTCCTATACACAACAAAGGGGATAACGAAAACCCGTACAACTTCCGTCTAGTGTCTCTAATCAACACAGCTGCAAAACTCTTCAATAATACTAGCAACACGACTACAGTTTTAGTGCACTACAAAAAACAAATTAGCCAAAATCCAAGCTGCATACAGGAAAAACATGAAATGTCAGGATAACATCTTCTGATTAATAACAACAGTTCAGAAATAACTAGAGAAAACGGCATTCAACTATCTGTTTACACTATTCATCGACTTAAGCTAGGCGTTTGACAGCATAGTGCACAGCAAGTTATTGAAAATGCTAGAGGAAAAAGGGCTTAGAACTGAATTTCTTGCTATCATTAAACAAATCTATGAAGACGTAAAAACCTGGGCCACGACCAAATTTGGATACACAGACTAGATTAAGGTTATGATTGGAGTACTACAAGGAGATACATTATCGCCTTATCTTTTTACACTGTATTTAGACAAACTAGTAAAAAATCTCGATAAAAGTGGGTCAAAGGTCAAAAAGGTCAAAGGAACTTTATTTGTAAGGGGTTTAATGTTTCTAATCAATTGAATTGTTTTCCCAACACAAACCCCCGTGTGACTAGCTTTTTCCGTACTATTGTATTGTATTGTATTTGAAGAAGATAGAGTAACAAAAAGCTACTGAAATACCGCTCAGGCCACTGATAGGCCTATTGCAGAACAAATCTTTTTACTATGAACATGTCTATATTTATGAAAGTTGCTTTGTTTACTCGTTATAAAGTATGCGTGAGCAAGAACGAGAAACTTTCGCACTAAGGGGAGCCCGGCGTTAAAGATCAACTTTCTTACGTAAGAGATCCAAGGCTAGCAGTAATTGAACCCACGCCGTCAACAGCATTGAAGAACCTCAGACGCATTGTCTCGCGCGGCACCACTGGACTACCAGGGCTCTACAGGGGCCCTAGGGATTCGGATGGCAGCAGTTGCAATACTTGTCCTTCTATACGCAGACGATATCGTTCTTACAGCGCCTAAACCAAGAGAACTGCAAAAGCAGATAAATATAGTGAAAACATTTTTCGACCAAAATGCACTAAACGTCAACTTTAGGAAGACGAAATTCCTAATTTTTCGTCAAAGAAAGCCTTTATATAAGGACATAAGGCACACACGATTTTATCAGGGAAAAGACATAATTAAAAAAGTCAATGAATACGTATATCTAGGTATCCCGTTCCACTTTAGTGGTACATTCGATTGAGCTAAGAATCACTTCCTGTCCAAGGCTAATCATGCACTTGCACAACTATTTTCACTAATAAGAAGCTCAAAAACAAACAACATTAAATCGCGAATAAAACTCTTTCGGTCCTAAGTCTAATCAATTCTAACATATGCATCACTAATATTAAACAACGTGGAAGAATTAGAGCTGTTTTAAACTAAATTCTTAAGATCCCTGATAAATACAATGAATTTGGCCCCTGCTTACATACTTTCCCTGGAAACTGAAACCAGTGCACTTAAAGTCACGATTTTTAAGAACACAATCTGATTTATGCCGAACAATATCTTTGGAAGCGCTCAAGGGAGCCTTAATTTCAATTGCTTTCTTGAATTAAAAGAACTTAAAACAAGGGATACAAAACGAAACTAAGCATTACAGATACAAAACCTATATTGCAGTTGGGAACTGAAAATTGAATACGGATTATTATCCAAGCAGTATTAAAAAAAACATAAAAACTCTAATTAGAAAAGCCATTCAGACTTTAATAAATCAGGATGTAAAATCAATGCTAGACTCTAAGTCACTGACATTCTACAAATCAATAATGATACACGCAAGGATGAGTTCCATCTACATACAAGACGTACTTCGGGATGTAATCAAACTAGCCCAACAATTAGGAATTGGGTTTCCAGTAATTAGGTTTGGAGGGTGGAAAATTTACCTGAAGGCTGTGAACAAATGGTGGAATCCAAAAAAATATAAAAAATGTAAAGAATGCAACAAAGGGACGGAGAAAAATTTCCATGTTATGATAGAATGCAAATCACATGACAGACTAAGAGCAAGACTGAAGCTAAATTTAGCAAATATTATTCGAGAAAATTACATATGTAAGATCTTAAAGGACAGGAACTGCACAGATACCTAGTTTAGAAGAGTTCACGAATTCTAAAGAGATTCTAGGCATAAGAATACACACAGACTTGTAAACCTCAACTCACGCACACTACTTATTATTATTTTTGACCCGATTTTAGTAAAACAACAACTAGTGAAATAACAGACAGCAAAGTAGCTACCAAAGATTCAACCACCAGTGATTAAACAACCAACGATAAAGCGAGCGAAATTCAGATGCGTTTTTGAGGAAACACGGAAGTGTTTTTGCGGAAACTTGGAAGTGTTTATGAGGAAATTCAGATGGGTTTTAGAGAAAATTCGGAAATTTTTTTAAGGAAATTCGGAAGTGTTTTCGAAAAAAATTTTGATGCGTCTTGTTTCCGGCTTCAGAATACATACAGACTTGCAAACCTCAACTTACGCACACTATTCAATATTTTTGACTATATGTAAATTATTTATTTAAAGCACAGTATCCATGTTTGTAAACAACTGTTTTGTGACTTTTACTTTTTAAAATTAAAACAAATCATGTATTTATCATCGAACAGTAATTCAAGCAAGGACTCACTTGTTTGCTCTAAATAAAATGATATAAAATGTAAAATGAAGCGGTTGTAAGGGCTGCGGCCAAATTACAACAAGATGAATAAATTACAAATATATATATATATACGGGCAAAGGACGAGCACTAAAATCTGTGGAGCTCCTGAAAATTATACTGAAAAACTAATAAAAATCAGGAGTCAATAGTGCAAAACAGCTTAACATCTTCATTAACTACACTGAATAAATCCTTCTGAATCAGAATCTGATCGAAGATGTAAGAAAAAATCAAATCATTAATATCAAAAGTAACTATAAAAGTTCGAGAATTTTAATTTCTGAAGAGAATTTAATAGTCATATGCTCCTTACTGCAAGTACACACAACCCAAAAACTGTTGTATCATAGTGCAGCCTATCACTACAGTACAGAATACAACCGTAAGAAATCATTTCTTCTGAAATCAACGGTGCTGATTAAGCTAAGTAGTAAACATCTATTTCTTTTTTTCTGGGAACAAAAGAAACCAGTGGCAACTCAACCTGGAAATAGCAAACTGCGAACTGTAAATGGCTAACTACGACCTGCGAATAGCAAAATACGACCAAAAAGTATTAGTTTACTATATTAAAATAGTGCATTAAAAAACTAATTAATTTACTTGAAGTAAAAAACTCAAAAAACGTATCTAAAAAATACAAGTTCCCCGACAGCCCAACTTTAAACATTTTTTAAAACAGGCAAATTTATTACAAAATAAACATTCATGTTTTTTTGAGTTATGGATGGCATTAAGGTATCCAAATGAAGCGACCTCTAATTGAATATAGCAGGATCAGCAGCTTAGCTTTCGAAGCGTATGCTAGAGAGCTGAAGCGACAGCTGGTCATTTTTAAATACGAGGATTATCAAAATTAGCAGCTAAGTTCTTAAAGCGTATGCTAGAGAGCCGACGCGACAGCTAATTTTTAAACAGGAAGGTTAAAAGTTACATACTTATTCTATCGGAGATCGGCCACAATTTGCAAGTTACTTGTGTAATAGGTCCCCCTAGTTTATACGTAACCTATATATTTTCTCTTCCAAAACAATAAATCTCCACGCTAATCTAGCATCACTTTCATAGCACATCTTTGACAGACGATCTTACCACAGGAGATTCAACCACCAGTTAAGTAACCACCGGATATTCAACCACCAGTGATTAAACCTTCAACGATAAAGTTAATATTATGTACTACTGCCCTTAGACTAAATAAATTTGATGTAAAGATTACGTGTAATAACTATTAAGGAATCCGTAAGCGTATACGTTGGCGTAAGCCGCTAGACGTTGCATAGCAAATTTCAACGAGACTGATATATCTATCATGCTGACTGGACGGCAGCCGACAGACAACATCGCAGAGAGTCAAGTACACTGTGGAGCAGCATTCCGCTTTAAAGATAGCCGATGGAGATCCAAAGGTCTTTACAGCAACAGCAGCCCATAGCAAATAACCAAGCCACAGGACAAACACCCATAACTGCCAAAACTGCCAACAAAAGAGAAAGAGAAAGCGCAGACTCATCCCTTAGTGCTATTAAAAACGCAAAAACGACCAAAAACGAAGAAATAGGAGACAAGATGAGAGACCTTTTTGCGCAGTTAAGCGAAAAGATAGACAGCTAAGCTGAGGCACAACGTGAACGTCTAGAGGTTTCCACCAACATTATTCTCCAGAATGTTCAAGAAATAGGAACAAAGCTTGCAAAACAACAGCAATTATATAAAGAACTGCTTACACGCACTAAAACACTCAAAGAGTCTGTTACCAAGCTCAATACGACTAGCACTTTCCTGGAAGTTGAACTTGCAAAATGCAAAAAGCAGATTGAGAGAGTCACAAATGACGCCAGAAAGTTTAACATCCTAATCAAAGGAATAGCCGATCCAAGCACTAAAACAAGGGAGGAACTAAACCTGACAATAACCCAACTTATGCATTCTGAACTCAAAGTTAAAGCAGAAATTGAGACACCTAGACAGCTGAACCCTAATGAAGAAGGTGCAAGTCGAACTGTAGTAGTCACCTTTCTAAAAAAAGGAAAGAGCTGCGGTCCTTAAAGCCAAAGGACAGCTTTAAAACAGAAGCGGCAACCCAGTATTTAACAATGCTGATCTACCCCCAGAACTCAGTAAGAAACGTTTGCAAGATGAAGAGAAGAGAAGAAAAGAGAAACCACGACCACAGAACATGGACACTACCAACAATTTATACTCATAACAACTCGGCAAGCGCATAAAACATAATGTACAAAATGTAAGTAGAATTTTATACTGGAACATTAATGGAATTCAAAACGGCAAAAATGACAAAGTAAACACCGTTTAACAAAATGACGTGGATATATTTTGTTTATTTGAAATTTGGATAGTGAAATATTTGACGACTTAGAAAACACTTTTCACAATTTTAAATTAACTGTAACACCTGCGGTAGAAGACAGAGGAAGAAAAAGTAGAGGAATGATTATTGGCATCCAAAACAGCATATCAAAACACTGTAAAATTATTCACCTAGACAGATTTAAAGTCTTAACCAAAGTTGAGATACATGTAAAAAAAGCTATAATCTGTTTTACTTATCTACCGCCCGCAACGCAATATGACGAACAACTGGACGTTAGCTATAAATAACCTAAGCTACATCCTTATTGGAGACCTAAACTGCCGAGTAGGAAACTTTCAGAATCTGACTGACAACACGCTTCATTTTAGCCGAATTAGAAGGATAACTGACAAACGTGTGAACAAACGTGGCAAAAGACTAATAGACTTAGTTAAAACGAACCAGATAACGATTCTTAACAGTAAAAGCACTTCAGACAGCTTCAAAAACCCACATACATAAAACACAACGGACACAGCTTAATAGACATTTGCATTAGCAGTAGCAATGTTATTGACGATCTGGGAGATCAGGAAACAATAAAGTGTATAGAATCTGACCACCTTCTTATACTGTTAAGTGCCCTACAAGTTAACTGAGATGCACAGCAGATCTTGGCAGAACCTGGAAATAATATAAGATGGTGCAAAGAAAAGCCTTAATTTTTCGGCAAAATTTAAACTCTAACAGTACAAAACTTGACTTTAGCAATTGCTACTACACAAAACTTCACAAACTAATCCACCAGACTGCCAAACAAACAGAAATGGTCCCAAAACGACGTTGAAATAACAGAATAAACTTTGGTCTAAAATGGTTTGACAAGGAATGCAGCAAAGCTAAAAGAAAGACACTTTCTTGCCTCCATAAATATAGACAAAACCAATGCTCAGATCACCCTGACACTGAAAATTTCAGACGTTTTTTACAAGCCAGAAAGTCATACCGCAGTCTTTGCTGTAACAAAAAGAAAATTTTCTACAACAAAATTTAAGAAGAAATTTCCGTATGCAAAGACTTAGCAGATTACTGGAAGGCGATCAACACATTTAGAGACAAAAAATATGGATTCAAGACCAATGACATCGCAAAACTACAATAGAACAAACACTTTTGAACATTATTTGGAACAAGCAAAGATAACGAAGTAGAAATTTTGGACAATGAACAAGAATGCACTGCTTATAATACTGAAGCACTCGACGCAACCATCACTATGGCAGAACTACCCAAAGCCACGAAAGCACTAGCTAATAATAAATCCCAAGGAGCAGACGGAATACCTAATGAGATCTGGAAATCCCTGGAAAAGACCTCTTATGAATACCTGTTACAGATTCTGAACAAAGTTTCTAAAGAACAAATACCAAAAGAATAGGGGAAAATAATCACTGCACCTATATACAAGAAAAGCGATGAAAGATTACCCAGCAATTACAGGCCAATTGCACTTATTAATACAATTACAAACCTTTACACCTGTATCATGTCAGACAGACTTAACTCTTTTTGCAACAAAAACAAATCATGTTGCCAAACCAAGCTGCTTATTGGAAAGAAAGAGAATGCACCAATCACATTTTTGCCCTATATGCTTGCATACTTAAGCAGCTAAATAGACCAGCGCTTCAAAAGAAGGAAAATTTTCCCTTCTTGCTCTGCTCTTTTTGTAGACCTAAGCCAAGCATTTAACTCAATCAAAAGGAACAAGCTGTGTACAAATCTAAAAGAAGCCGGCCTTTGTGACCTTTTTATTGCCAGTCAAAGAACTGTATGACCAAGCATAAACGAAGATCCGCTGTAAAAAAGGATATACAGACCTTATAAGCGTGATGGGTGAAGTGCTGCAAGGAGAAACTCTGTCGCCTTCTCTGTTTACGATTTACATCGACAAGATTACAGAGATTCTTCGTAGCAGCGGCATTCAAGGAATACAGATGTTTACCATTGAACTGGTAATTCTGCTATATGCAGACAACATAATTCTTTTTGCCTTAAATAAATTAGATCTACAGAGATGAATCAACAATCTTAGTTTTATCTTCAAAGAAAATGATCTAACAGTCAATCTAGCTAAGACCAAAGTCATGATCTTCAGGAAAGGCAATAAGATACATAATTTAATCAGATTTCACTGGGATAGCAAATCACTAGAAAATGTAAACAAATATGTATACTTGGGAGTTTCCTTCACCCAAAGCGGAATATTTAATGACGCTAAAACACATTTCTTTACCGAGGCCAAAACTGCACAATCAAAGTTGTTCGAACTGTTTTATCGTGCTGAAGTGAAAGACATTGACATACACCTCAAACTCTTTCAATCACTAGTCAGCTCAATTCTTATTTATGCTGCAACAATATAGGGACTGCGCTACTGCAAAGATTTTGAGACATTTCAGACTGTATTTCTTTAGCGACTAATAAATACTACAAACTCAACCCCTGGATTCTTCCTCCGCCTAGATACGGGAGCGCAAAACATTGAGCTGGTTTTATTTAAAGCATTGCTTAGATTCCTTGAGAAGACGCCTAACGCTGAGGAGAACAATATTACTAAAAACTGTTACCTAGAAATTATTAAATTTAAAGCCGTAGACCCTCGATACAACTGGATGCTTCAAACTAAAAAGATTTTTGCGGATGCTTAACTACAGCATTGTTTTGAAAACATGAACTCTGCATTCCTTAAGAAGCACAGAAAAGAGATTGTTGAAAAATATCAACTGAACTGCATTAACAATGACGTTATGAGAATGCAGAGATGTAATGCAATGACACCCTATGCCAGTATCAAAACCCATGCGTTAAAATCAGAGTACTTTAAGATGAACATAGAAAAGAACATGACAAAATTTGTACTAAATCTCAGAACTGGATTCCTTAGAATTGTTCAAAGAGGGAAGGCAACTAATCTTAACGGCATGAATAAGCTATGGAAAATGCTGAAAAGACATATTGTGAGCTATGCGGAAAAAAGATGGGAGGCCTTTTTAAAATAATGCTTGATTGTCCGCACTATAAACCCCCCTGGACGAAGTTTCTTAAAACATTAGCTACCAGCAAACCAACAAGAGAGAACCTCACGTTAACAATCTTCAACTGCTTTCCGGATGCAGAAGGTTTTGGACAACTTTTTTACTTCTATGATGAGGCTCTGAAAGTTCGAAACATCTAGCTTAGCTGTATTGAAGAAATATAACTCGTTTTCCCCACCCACCACTCAACAACTACACATAATATAATTAGAATATTGACCTTACAGATTATCACGTTATTACTTTATCTATTCATTTATTATTTATGTATTTATGGAAATAAAAATTATGCAATGTAAACCATATACCACTTTACGCTAATTATTAACATATAATCATATTAACATGAACTAACTCCTAGAATTGCAGCTTTTAACAACTGGTTACAGAACAACACAGCAAGATACGTACAAGAAATTTTTTTACTGACAATTTATAAATACCTACTTTGTAAAAACATAACAATGTTGTATGGGCTGACGCTAAATTGACACAATAAATAAATTATTTTTATTATTATATATATATATATATATGCCAATGACCGAGCTAGAAGAAATGGACTTGGACCACGTAGTACACGAAATTGATCGCACTTTAAATGCAAGGCTTTGGGGTGATACAACTGTACAGTTTTAACACGAAGATGTACAATTTAGTATTCCAAACCTAAGAGAAGGCATTACTGTACAGTTTTCACTACTCGTTAATAAATTTTTATTGGTTTGATGACAATTTTATATTCAAAGATGGTGTTGTCTGCAATTTGCAGCTGAAATTAGTTAAAAAAAAAGAACAAGAGAAAGAAAATAAAAAAAAATTTCAAGAAGATGTAAAACCTGAGCATACTAAACCAGCGAAACGAATGCTTATAGCATGCAACTTGATTGCAAACCAGCTCTACGCTACTCATGCTCTACAATTGCTCTGTATCAGGCTTGCCTGGCACTGGGTACTGTACCGCTGTGCTGAAGAGTGGTTAGGGTGGTATTTCTACTACAGCCAGGAAAGGGGGATTACTGTAAGGCCTCTTCGTGGAGACCAATTTAGCTAGCTTCTGTTTTGTTGAAGGTCTTGCAAAGACTGGTAGATGGGCACATTAGGACACCTTAGTTGGAGAGCAGGCTCAGATTTAATCATCAGTTTGCGTACTTAAGGGGTCTGTCTACGGATGCGGCTATTCATAGGATAGTTGCGTATGTGGAGAGGGCCCTTGAGTCGGGACAGATTGTCCTGGGTGCCTTTGCTGACATTAAAGGAGCCTTTAATAATGTATTATTCAGTGCCATATCTTTAGCACTGGATAGGTTTGGTATTTCCTCTTTGTTACGGAGGTGTATCGACTTTAGTCTTAGACACAGAAGAGTGGCGTCTGAAATTAGTGGTTGTTCTAGGGAACGGAGTGTAGAGGGAGGGTGTCCGCAAGGTGCAGTAATATCACCTCTTGTGTGGAACCTAGTCATGGATGGTCTTTTGACTAAGCTTAGGTATAGGGCGTCGTCTACTCTGTCACAGGTGTATGCTGATGATACAGGGGTTCTTTAAAGCGGCAAGGTGCTTCGCACACTCACTCAGCAAGTCACTGATGGTCTAGACATCATCAGTGACTGGTGTGTGGGAGTGGAATGCTGAGAAGCCTGAATTGATACTGTTTACTAAGAACACTAGGCTATGCCCTAATCCTGTTAGGTATAGGGGCGTGAACCTGGTGATTCGACGTACAGTGAGGTATTTGGGCGTTGTGCTTGACAAACACTTGACGTGGATGCCACACTGCAAGTCAGTGGAGAGCAGGACACAAGTCATGTTTGCCAGATGCAAACGTATGGTCGGTAGGAAATGGAGTCTATCACCCACGGTATCTAGATAGACCTATACTGCCCTTGTTCGTCCGGTGATGGAGTATGGGGTTGTAGCTTGGTCTCCGGCGCTGAAGAAAAGCTCGTATGTCAAATTGTTGTGTAAGATACATCATCAGGCGTGCCTTATGATAACTGGAGGGCTTCGATCAACGCCAAGGGCGGCGATGACGTGTATTGTGGGCCTTATTCCTATATACATGTCTTAAGGGTGTGGCCGTGAGGTCTATGCATAGGCTAAAAACGAGGGGTTTGTGGGTAAAAAACTCTCTTTTTGGGAGCTCAACTAGTCACACTGTAATCTGTAAAAGGTGGGGATCCTGTGATCCCCTACTACAGATGCCAGTGGACTGGATGTATAAGAGCCTGGAGAATAGAAGGTTCGTTGTCGAACTTAGGTCGAGGGAGGACTGGGCTTGTGATGAATCTCTTGCGGAGTGTGGGTTGGTTTGCTTTACTGACGGCTCAAGCGATGGTGACAAGGCTGGATATGGGGTTGTGATTGAGGACAGAAACCAGGGTTTTACCATTTTGGCTTCGTCCGTGTATCTTGGGGCTGATGCCTCTGTATTCCAGTGTGAGATCCTTGGCATCTCTTTGGCGGCACATTGGCTCCTGGAGTTTGGCCCAAGAGATCTCCCTGTCAGGGTTTTCAGTGATAGTCAGAGTTTGTTGCGAGCACTGTCGAGGCCCTTACACTGTCTTGAGTGTTGTATGGGACTGTTACACTAACCCAAACAGACTGGCTGAGAGTGGTCGTGAGGTAATGTTAATATGGATTCCTGTGCATTCGGGTTTCAGGGGTAATGAGGAGGCGGATAGGCTAGCAAAGGCCTCATATGATGGAAGTTGCGCTAGGCAGTTTGGTCCTAGGCCAATTGTTCCAGTCCCTCTCTCCGCTGTCCATGGTGCCATTGTGCGGTGGAATAGGCGTGAGCATGAAGGACAATGGACTGGACTACGCAACTGTAGGCAGGCCAAGCTATGGATTTCGGCACCTTTGTACGGCAATGCGTCATTAGTACGATATCCTAGAAATCAATCAGGATGGTTGATTGGGCTAGTGACGGGGCATGGGGCTTGGGGTGCTCATGGTTGGAGAATTGGAGTGTTAGACTTCCCTACGTGCGTGCACTGTGGGAAGGAGGACGATACACCGATTCACTTTTTGACTGTGTGCCCTGCCTTTGTACTTGAGAGAAACCTCTATCTAGGGGGGTGTCTTATCACGTCGAAGATGTTGGGTCAAGCGTCGGTGGCTCATTTAGTGGCGTTCTTGCGCTCTACGGGCAGGCTTACGGGTTGACCTGCGCTCTCTTCTACTACTTAAGGGGGAGTCTGCAATAGGCAATTATTATAAAGGCCTCGGCGGCGTTGGTCTCTTGAGACCAGACCCGTGTGAACTAATAATAATATAATAACATGGCATGGCATAGGTACCCGCTCAGACCCACCGACCCTACCAATTACATCATTTATGCACGATTCCTGTCAATTCAGGCATAAAGCGTGAATTGTGAAGCTCTCGTTGAGTTGAATGGAATGAGTAAAGATGCAGCGGAGACGGAGACTCCAGCTGCATTGCATTGCAGTAGCAATAGGTACAACCTATACCATGCCCACAACTTTTATCTCTCGTCTTTTGGTAACATCCAGGCGGGATGTTTAAGTGACACACTCCTATCTAATAGCCATTAAGGGTTGTCTATGAATCATTGAAGGTTGTCTTTGAATGATGTCATTGAAAAATCACAATTTTTAGAACGCCCTGTCATCCGCTTAAGTATTGAACAATTGGCTATCTTTAATATGGCATGTCATAAGCATCCGACCAGTCCCACTGACTCTACCGATGACAATATTTGTGGACGATCCCTTGCCATTGCGGCATTTAGCTTTAGCTGGTGGTCCGGTGCCGGTGAATGCCTTGAGATTGCGTTTTTAAGCAGTAGACATTTTCTGAACTCTCGTCTCTAGATTTTACTAATCTCGAATTAATCCATCTAAACAATCAGTTCAATCAAAGAAGAAGAAGAATAGATGCGAGGAGAAACAAGTGAAAAAAATACATCTGGTACTCAAATTACTCATAATTAAAGTCAAAGATCAACTTTGCTGACGGTAAGTCCCCTTTCACGTAGTATTTTTTTTGCTTATACTAATGCAAAATTTACCGACATATTCAGATTTTGAATCTACCCTGTCCACGATTACCCACTGTCACCCTCCTGTAATGTGTAAGGTGCCTAGAGCTGGTGACAATTAGTTTAGACCCAAATATGACACCATTGGCTCATTTTTAAATAGTATCCCGTATGATTTTATGCGACTACTGTTGTAATTTGTGTACAAAAAACTATTGTTCTTATTGTTTGTGACATTGCTCAAATTACAACAGTACGTGAGACACCGTGACCAACCCTAGACACGTTGGATTGATGGATGATGGAGCAGTAACCAGCAAGTTATTTTGACTGCCTTCCACTCACTCTGACACAGCTATCTCACACCGGACACTAACTGTGTACCCAAAGCCGACATTTAAAGTAAACAAATTTGAGAAAAATTTGGGAAAATGACAGGGAGGGTAATGGTTGAGGGTAAAATGACCAAGTTGACTTTGTTCGTATAGCGTATAGTTTCAGATCGGAAAGTATAAAGGACATATTCAGTCAGCAGACATAGTATAAATAAACTCCCTAAAAAGGTAGATTTACATCTCTACGAAAGATTCTAATTAACTTCCTGTGGAGGTATATTAATATCCCAGGAGTGCTGAGGAGTTAATTAACACCCCAGGTAGGTAAATCAACGACCTTTATTACGCCTGCACGGGTTTAAATCGCTGCACCGATCAAGGATGAGGTTCACTGAGCGCATTTTTCATGGTTTTTGAGAGTAAAAACAATTTTCAATCTTTTGTAGATGCGACTTTGAAATCGTAGATTCAACTAATTTAATTATATTTTAAAATTTTTTATCGCGATGGGAGATGTTAATTTACCTACCCGGGATCTGTATTAATTTCCCTGCACATCAGGGATGTAAATATATTCCCCAAGGGTATATATGTACCTCCACAGGGAGTTAATTAGAATCTTTTGTAGGGATGTAAATCTATCTCCTCAGGGTGTTTATTTAGAATATGTCCGCTGACTGATATCTACTATTAACCGTATCGTGTAAGTAGTGAATTACTAGTTTGTGAAATACGAAGTAAGCATGTTTCTTTATAAATTGTGATCTAAAATTCACTTATTTGCTGTAATTTCATTATGATTGTAAATGTTACTCAAAAAGGAAACAATTTAAATAATTTTAATTTTAAAAATAATTCATTATATAAAGTTACCCGTCACCCGTTCCGTCAATATTACAACATCATCCAACACGCAGTCCATGCGTACAGGAATATAACACTAGCTATTTCGACACCCTTGAGTCTTACGATTGCAAAAGAGAAAGCAAAGCGAGTTAATTTAACTTTAGTCAACTATATTTATATTTCTGTTCTGTTACTTTTAAAAACTGATCAAAAGATTCGCAGTCAGCTGGCTGTACTCAAATTATCTGAGTTTATTTGATAAGTTAGTCGATTTGTAGCTACAAAAATATTTAATATCTAAAAAAATTTTGAAAAATGTCTTTTTTAAAAGTATTAAAAGAGAACATTTTGCACTTTTCAAAAATACGTAAATGAACATTTTTAACCTTCTCGAATACATAAACGTAGAAATCGCACCTTTTCAAAAGCATAGATTATCAAGAGTAATTAGTATAGTTATATTTTATTTAATATATATTTAGAATAACTAATGGCGTACAAAATTATAGCTGGGAAGACGAAAAATTTTTACTATGTAGAAATCAAACAAAAAATAGATCGCTTTTTCGTTTCCAGTGGGGTTCAAGTGAAGTCGAATTGGACCGATTGCAGAATGGATCTTTGTTAACAACCTTTTAAGGCGGACTCAAGAGCGCCCCTTGGAAATGGGTGAAGGTACTGCGACAACTGTGTCGTAGTACCAATACCCGAGTTAGATGCGTTTTGTAGGTTTTGTGGTCATTCAGGAGAAAGAGGTCTTGCTTTTAAGCAACAAGCAAAAGATCTGAAGCGTCGACAGTTCGCTTTACAAGCAGAGTTTCGAGACCAATTTCATGCGTGCCCGCCCTCTCCCAAAAAATACAGTACTTCCGGTCTCTCCACAAAAGATAAAGATTATAACGACCATGGAAATGATTAATTAAATATCATATTGTTTGGTTCATTGGATGTAAATTTCTAAAACGGACAAATAAATACGATTTCTATTGGTTTTTTAACGCATGAGCTATTCGTGTACGTCATTTTTCATAAATTGTGAATTAGTGTGTAAACAGCTGATTTTAGCAGGGAAACACAGAAATAACTAAAAACCGAGAAAAATCCCGTTAGAATTGGTGGTGTGTATGTACGTATGTAAGTATGTATGTATGTTGTACTTGCGCATGCGCTTAAAAACCCCAGAAATAACCCCACCCCACACCTCCCGCCCCCGCACCCCTAAAAAATTAAATTATCGCAACACACTACAAAAGTATTGTTTAAAATTTTAAATATATAAAATTAAATTATTGCAACACACTACAACTTGAAATTTTATACAATATGTATTTAATTTCAAGTTGTGTTGCAATAATTTAATTTTATATATTTAAAATTTTAAACAATAATTTTGTAATGTGTTGCGATGATTTAATTTTTTAGGGGTGCGGCGGCGAAATGTGTTGGGTGGGGTTATTTCTGGGTTTTCTGAGCGCATGCGAAAGTAATACATACATACATACTAACATGCATACATACACACCACCAATTCTTACGGGATTTTTCCCGGTTTTTAGTTATGAATTTTGGATGTTAGATTACAGTTCATTCGTCAGTTAGCCTACAAGCAAGCAATATCTACATAGAATTAACAGCTCCCTCTTTCATCATGGATTCCACTCCAAGATTTGACGACAAATCTACAATTCACAAAGGTTCTCAAAGGTCTATTCTAAACAACCTTGTCTTAGACAAGTTGCCCCAAACTAACGTCAGCGTTGAAGATAGTTTCTAGGCAAGTTCTACAACTTTAACAAATCTTATTTTGAACTAGCATGTCTTGTTATGTTAGCAGATGGGAAGCCAGTGGCTGCAACTGATATGGCCGCTCCGTGTTGAATGTTGTTTTACGGTTTATTCAAAAACATGGAGTTCTATCTAATTGGTTAATTTGTTAGTGACAACTCATATCATTACGCCATCAGTTCTTACTTAAAGAAGGAACTATTATTAAATTCCATTAAGAAGAAAAACGGCATGTTAGACCAGTTATTCATACCTAACACCACTCCAGACACATTTACTAAACTTGACGCCGAATGTGTAGCTCATTATAACATTGCTGAAGAATCAAAATCGTTTGCAATAGTGGGAGGGCAGGAATTGCCATTTTTTACACAGTCTTGAATGTCACTAGGTGAAACTGATATTAGAATTATCATGAGAAAATCCCACTCTGCTTTTTGCATAGATGCTAAAACTAAAACTAGAGCTAGATACTCTTGTTGCTCGTTTAGGAATTACATTGTTAATGCTGTACTTTACTTAAAGAGACAGACATTATCTACTTTAGTCATTGAAAAGCATCGACACAAATATTACGCTAAAGTACCCGTGTATTAAACCAGAAATCAAGAACTTTGTAATACCATCTAACGTGAGTTCACATTCACTGGATAATTGCATCAATGATAGATTATCACAAGTTATTGTATTTGGCCTCGTAGATTCTGAAGCGTATCTGGGTAAGCTAACAAAATCGTTTTGCAACTTTTAACATTTTAATTTAAGTAAAGTAGCAGTTTCTTTGGACTAAAAAGAATTTAAATACAAGACATTGCCTTTAAGTTTTAAGAAAATTGATGGATCAGGAGAAGACAACTTTTTGCTAGCTCTAAACAACCTCAGGAAAATAGCAGCAAATCCACGGTAACGGGGTGAATAAAACTAACTATACACAGGGCAAAGTCTTTTTTGCATTTAAACTTGTACCTGCACAAGCTTATGCTTTAAAAGTGAACAAAAATGGACAGGTCTAAATAAGTTTGAAGTTTAGAACCGCACTAAGTTAATCAGTGACATCTATACTATATAGCCAATATAAAAACATAATTGAGATTGACCGCAACAAACAAGTTATCATCAACTGTTAAAACGTAAAGAATCAAACAGTTTTGTTTAAAAACAAAAACAATTTAGCTTCAAAAAATTAATGGTAATGTATCTATAACAAGTTTGTTTGTTTCTTTACAGATGTTGAACAACAACAAGGTTTACATTATGAACACTTGAGAAATACAACAATGTTTCATAATCTTACTAATGGAAACTCTGGTAAAATTCCACGTAACTGCAGCAGATCAGATGCGATCAACTTTACTCAACGCAGAAAAAAAACATTGAAATTACTTATCCAATTGCAATTATTCAGAATACAGACAAGTTTAAAAGCCCTATAAAGCAATAGATATCTTATTGGGTGACTTTAAAGGACAGTTGTAAATATTTTGACTCGTATAGAAATCTTATCTAACAGTATAAATATTTGCAATGGCCAGCAAAACATTTAATTGCTGAAAACTGCACAGCACTACAAAGCGGCAAATCTACAGTGTGTGGAATGTATTGTATATATTATCTTTACTCTAGAGCATTACAAATTAGATATAATGATTTTTTGAGCATATTTACAAGCTTTGTTCCAGTTAATAATATAAAAAGAAGGTAATTTATAAAAATAATCCCTAGTGTAATACTTAACATGTATAGCGTACAGCCTAAACTACAGTGTAATACATTTAAAGTTTTGTGCTCAGAGTTTAGATAAATACTATTAATAATTATTTTATTATAGTATAAGAAGTGTAGTCCTAATTTATAAAAAATGTATAAAAAAGTAATATAAATAGCAGTGAATGTTAAAACTTTTGTCAGTAGCAGTTTAGATTTTATAATGTCAACAGCTGTCGACTTAAGACTAACTTACCTTTTTACGGCTATAATATGTCGCCCTAGTTCATCAAAAACAGGTCTCTTGGTCTAGAATTTGTTAAGCACAAAAAAAATTATTAGTGAAAAAATAAATAACGTATTATAGTTTGGTGTACATACAAAAGTAGAACAGTTTGCTGGCATTGATTCTGCTTCAGACAGTAAAATAACACTAGTTTTAGATATAAATATAGTTAAAGCATTGTTAGAAGATATCAATAGCCTGTGGCTCCTAATATAAGATGACCACCCTAACTTTATAGGATTAAATCCAAAGGCCAGACTGTTAGTTCAAAAAATATTTACCTAGTTGTCCCATCATATAGACTTTAGTGTTATACTTGTTCTACAAAACCCGTTTCCAAACAAGATGAGAACTACAAGCTAAAATACAGAATATAGGATATTGTTTGACGTACCAAGAGATAGAAGTATTATTTGGCAAATTTTAAGACCAATTAAAATTTTTAACCTTAGGCGCCAGAAACATTTTTTGGCGCTCAAAATTTTTGCAAAAAGCCTACAAAAAAGCATGCAGTTCACGCTTTTACAGTTACCTAATGCTAGACTTGCATCTAGAGTGTCCCAATCTAACAACATATGTGAGAAATTTGGTTTTTCTGTGTACTTGAACTGACATTTAGGTATCAACTTAACAATAAAAATAGCTTAAACAAACAAGAGTGGCTGTCGTTTTAAACAACATTACAAGTGTTTGTCAAATTTAACATTTTTTAAGCCTAAAGAGTACAAAACTTTTGTTTCTAGTGCAAAATCTCAACAATTATATGCCTTGGCTGAAACTGTATACAACATAAATAAATTTTGCAAACATTCACTAGAAGAATACATAACCTAAATAAAGACGCTTATTGAGCGACTGACTTGTGACGATATACTACGCCTGCGCAAAGTTTTACTGAAGTATCATAAACTTGTTCAGGCAATGTTAGCTACAGTGTTTAATAAGGTGCACAAAGGTCAAATTTGCCGTACCTATTTGTTTTCTGACATTGTATATAACTAGTTGTCTACGTTTTAACAAATACACAAACATGGCAACAGTTTTAAAGGCAATTGAGCCGAAGCTTTATGCGGAGCTCATAAAAATACGTGCAGAACAGACTATAAATAAACCTGCATACGAATCTAATGCTGCATACGACCCTCTCCCTTCTAGCTAATTAAAAAGTCTACAATTGCAAGAAAGAAAAAATGGTAGTGAAACAAAAATTCAAAGAAAACCTTCAACAACAAGATTAAATTCAGTAAAAAGAAATGATTTTAGGACCTTTTAAACGAACACCGACTAATATAGGTGCATAAACATTCTTGCAGAACTAAAACCAATGCATTATATAAACAGTTGCATATATAAAATTGTCACCAGTGGCATAAAACAACTTACAGCGTTCAATAGTCAAGATCCACAATGCCTTCAATACGCATATAGGTTGCAGTGCTGCTTGTGCTTCCTGCACTTGCACTAGCATGCAACAATGTAGCTGCAGCTGATGTGTTTGCTGCGCCAACTATGGCTGAAGATTAAAACGCCACCAGATCTCCTAAAAATAGAAGTCAGATGGACGAAACTGAACTAGCTCAGCAGTTTAATACCACTCAGCTTTCTCTTATTTAATCCAACTCATTTTGTAAATTTATACTTCAAGCTTATAAATATATGCTCGAAAAATTGAATGCCCAGAATGGAACAGAATAGACGTGGTCGAGATGTTTCAAAACTCAAAAGCTAAGCTATTGGTTAACAACACATTTAATTACATTTAAAAGTGAATAAAAATATTTTTTTACTCACAAGTAAGTTTGACTGGTAAACTATATATAGTAAAGACTATTGTTTAGCTTCTATTAGTATATCTAGCATTTCATATATACAAATACTAATATGTGACTACGCCGTTTACTTTAAAATGACTTCGACGTGTTTCAAAACCATTCCAGATATCATAACGGGATTATTGTAAATCATATTTACAAGCCAATTGAAACATTTGTGAGTATTAAAACAATTATGACAAAATTTTTCAACATTTCTGAATACTATTAAAAATACAGAACTTTTAAACAAAAATATTCAGAATTCAAATGCAATTCTTTTAGCTACATATTCTTTTGATGTTATAAGCCAAATGAAAGACTACAATAGGGTTGTAGCAGTAGAGAATCTTGATGATCCTAATATAATGAATCAATTTTTTGAACGAATATTTGCATGGGCGAAGACATTATTGTCTGAAGTAAGAAACACTTACAACTTTGTGCAGCCATCAGAAGAAGTAAAAATACAATTTGAAAAAGCAACACATTGTCACAAGTGCAAACGCGAATTTAACAACACTAAGAATGTCTATAAAAATGTTTATCATAATCACCACCAGTGTAACTTTGAGTTTGCGGCATGCAGTCGATGTAATCCACAAATAAAATACAAGTATGAAATTTCTATAATTTAACACTGTAAAGGAAGTTTTGACTACCACTTATTAATAAGTTCAATAAAAACAAATAACTTTAATACTAAGGATGTAAAAATTATTCCAAAATCTGCCAGTGATATGAATCTATAACAATAACTTGAAAGAATACTTGGCTACCAGATCTTTATCTTCAATACCTGTCAGATTTTACACCGTCAATTTTACAGTGGAAGAAAATTTAACTCAAAAGTAAAAGTTTGTTTTATTGATTTCAGTTCATTATCGGAGCCCAGCGCTGATAATGGTTTTGGTACAAAATATTTTTAAGCAAGCTTTTCAGCTTTTTTTAACAGTTTTATTCAAATTTTTGCCATCCCGGGCATAAAAGCGCAAGCCAACGTGATCTACGCCGTTCCTAATGTAATTCTTTGACGCTGCACACTGCGTGTGCTGTGCCTGTGCCTGTCAGCACAGGCGACAGGCATTGACAAGCACTGTAGGCGTCTGACGGGCGACAGGCAGACAAAATCTGCTGGTGCCGAAAAGCGTGAAGCTAAACCTATCCAAAATCTAAATGCATTTACGTGATTATGCTAGTCTTATTCAGAAATTACCAACGTACACCCTAAACCCTTGTTTCTAATACATCACTGATTTAATATTTTTATCTTATTCATTACAAATAATAATAAAATGAATCAGCAATCGTATGGGCGATGGCGACTTCGACGGACGGTATGACATTGGCGGACACTCTGATTTCGTCCTAAACAGTCATCACGACTAGTGTTGTATTTTGTGATTTTTGTGCGAAATTGCTTAGCCTAAATTGCTCACAGAAAATTTTAATTGCACACAAATTAGTGTTGTGCACAGCGTTCGAGCATTCTGTTCTCCCAAATTTCTTGTAATGTAACTTGCGCACTAGTTAGAAAAAATCTTTTAAAACGCTATTGGACCACGTAAAACATACTTTAAAGTAGCTATTACATAGCTAGCAAGTTGTAGCAAATTTTTTGAAAACGCTTTCAACAGCAATGTTTTCGAAAAATTGCTACGATTTTAAATTTACATAGACAGCAACTTGTTAGCAATTTTGATGCTGCTTAATATTGCTGATGCTGATGCTTACATCAAACTCGGCAGATATTTTTGGCTATGCTCAGCTTTAAAAACAGCATCAAGACCTCACACGCATGATCAAAGTCCTACTCACATGGTCCAAGTCAGTTTTTAAGGATCAATTCCGGCAATTATTAATTATACATGTATTATATTTATATTATATATTATAATTAAACATTTTATTTCGTTGACTTAAACGTCCGCGTGTTCTGAATATTATTTTAGTTAAGTTGTTTATGTTTGGCAATTAGGATGCGATGAGACGTAAAAACATACGTCACATAGTTGACCCAGGTGTCACCATAATGTGATTTTACATTAACTTACTACTTCGAGGAAAATTGAACTATTTTATTTGTGGAAACAAAAATACTAATTTTGATGCATTCTGAGTATCGAATTTATAAAAACTATTGGATTTAGTTTTATTAGGTTCACTTAAATTCCACTCCTGCGTAAGTATTATTTGTCTTTTTAAATCTAGTATTAACGTGAATTAGCTATGAAATGTAGTGCAGTAAGCCCAAACGGAGTTTACGAAACTTTGCAATCAATTTTAAGTTAAGATGACTGCCGTAGTAAGGGAAAATCGGAGATAGCTTCGATCAAGATCATATATTCAAATGACCGCTTTAATTGTACTACCTCGTTCTGTAATATTACATTACAGAATTTTTGTTATAAAAGGACTTTAAGCACCCTGCCATAATTAAATCCTCCGATAATTGATAATAGGCATCTCTATGCACCTTTCGGGTGTTCCAGTTGTGAAACAACTAAAATGTTATTTTGGTCACGTGGAACGATAATCTTAATGAATGAACTAGAAGTAAAATTCGCTTAGGGAATAAAAAAAAATACAATAATTATGTCTAAAGCTTTCTTGGTAAAACTATCCGCGGCAATTGCTTCAGCAAGAATCAGTTTCCATATTGCTGTCTATGTGAATTCACTTTCAAATATTCAGCAAGTGACGGCGTTTCGCATTTAGCATTTTTAGTTTGCAAGTTTCACAAAAAAGTTGCTTATGGAAGCATAATTTTTTCGATTTGTCAATCGTTATTTTCAGTATTTTACGTCAATTTAAGCATACAATAATTAAATGTAATAATTATTCACGCTTTATAATAATTTATGTTCTTAGTTTTTGTATATACTATATTATTGTTAGTTTTGCTTTCTATGTGGTCCGCCGATTCCTGGAAAGGCCGCCCGCCATTTCCGTTTTGGATTGTAGTCAGGCTCAGCCTCTGCCATGCCGACAAAGCACTTTGTAATACTGAAACTTTGTTTACTGGTTTTAAAATTAGAATTAATTATGTATCATGATATTTTATCGAATTCAAATGTATTATATATTTTTTGTTCTTACTTTCTTAAAAAATTTGTAATTTTCCTCCTCCAACTTTGGTATAAAATGCGAGGCATTTTCTATTTAAAATCATTATTAATTACTAACTCAAACCATCAATATCTTAGAAGTTTTATTTTCTGCTTTACTTAACTTCTCAGACATTTACAATGTAACAACAATACAGGCAATGACTGGCGAATGGTTTTGTTGTAGTTTATTGGAGTGGAAGGATTAATTAATTAATTAAGTGGATTAGAGGAAGATGACGAGGGAGAGTACCGGGTAGCGTGTTGGTAGGGAGATAAAGGGAGGCTGGAAAAGTCCGGGAGGTGGGAATGTGGAGCTGGGAAATGAGAGTTACATAGGAAAATATGGATAGATAGGTAGGGCGAGTGAGACAGGTGAAGAGGGGGATGTCTAATTCAATTAGGTAAAATGAATTGACAGAAAAGAGGTACAATTGCTACAAACAATTAATGCGTAATTTAATCCAATTAAATGTAATGCAGTGGGAGTTAAAGAGTCATTGCATAGTGAGTGTTGCCATTTATTTGTTTCTTTACCAAGGTGTGCTTAATCTAATGCAAATTGAGACAGCAATGTGAACATATGTGCAGCGCCATATAATACGATGCATCACACAGGCCAATCAAGTTGTGTATGAGCTGTATTCGTACACAAGGCAGGTTTATATACAAGACAACATGTTTTTACGATTTAATACAATTTATACAACATTTATATACATGAAATACAAGACATTTAATTATTTAAAGGTAAACTTAACATTTATATATACATTAGATATCTAGGTTACATCTACACTATACTAGAAATATATACACTTCTCACAAGCTAGAGCTTAGTATTTAATAATTATATGTAGTTCACAAACAACGTTGACATTGAACATCTAGGTTACATCAATATAATGATAAACAGGTCTTACAAATACAGAACACTTAATTATTAAACAGTATACTTAACAGTTTATACAGTATATATCTAGGTTACATCTACACTATTAGAAATATATACACTTCTTACAAGCTAGAGCTTAGTATTTATTAATTATATGTAGTTTACAAACAACTTTGACATTAAACATCTAGGTTACATCAATATAATAATATACAAGTCTTACAAATACAGAACTTTCAATTATTGAACAGTATACTTAACAGTTTATACAATATATATCTAGGTTACATCTACACTATACTAGAAATATATACACTTTTTACAAGCTAGAGCTAAGTATATAATAATTACATGTAGTTCACAAACAACATTGACATTAAACATCTAGGTTACATCAATATAATAATATACAAGTCTTACAAATACAGAACACTTAATTATTTAACAGTATACTTCACAGTTTATACATTATATATCTAGGTTACATCTACACTATACTTAAAATATATACCCTTCTTACAAGCTAAAGCTTAGTATTTAATAAATTTATGTAGTTCACAAATAACGTTGACATTAAACATCTAGGTTACATCAATATAATATTATACATATACAACTATTACAGAATAATATATTTACTTATTTAGCAAATCTTTATGGCCAAATGGCAAACTAAAATTACAATCATTTGGGTCTAAAAATACCCGTGATATATCTAATGTGTTAAATGCTAATCTATTAACACTCACAACGTACATGTTATGATCTACGTTACGTATAGAATTTAAAATAATATTACACAGCTTGTTTGTTATGAGCATTTGTTTATACTTTTCGTGCCTGCATTGGCGTTATGCAATAGCCAAAACACCTCGGCATTTCTGTTGTTGGCTACTATTTAAATATAGCATACTATACAATATGGGTTTAGGTGTAATTGATTCTGATACATCTAAGCTCTGTATTCTTATTTTACCACTCTCGTCTTTATTTAAAAGATACAGTTCTATATAATCATTCTCGTATCGCCTAAAAAACTCATGATTTCGTGAAATTTTTCTAAAATCAAATTCTGCACGTGCTTTAACTTTATCATCCCACAGAGTATTTAAGGGGTCTAAAATATCTAATTCGTATGCATCGGTATCTGAATAATCAAGGTAAGCTCTATTCTAAAATAATCGACACAGCATATCAAACTTTTCATAAAAATAAACCTTCGCATAAGCTAAAATTGCCAATCCTGTAAGTGACAAATTTTCATCACTATATTTTTCCAGGTATTGCGTAATAATACTTAAACAATCAGACTAACCATCAAAATCTTTACATCGTGGTAATTTTTCAGCATGGGCAGTACTGGTGCAAATACTGGTTTCAACATAATTTTTAACTTTTTGTAAAGTCTTGCCATATAGTACATTGGAATTTAATTTAAGTAATTTGTTTTTAAAAGAGGTTTTTGCTTGCTTTTGACTTTTTAAATTAGCATCTATATATGTTTTAAAGTAACGTTGCTGTTTAAATCTTACATCACAGTGTATTTTTAAAAGTACAATTCCTTTTAAAAGATAGTAGCGCAATTACCTGAAATAAACTGTGTAATTGTATTTGTCATAAAGGGTTAGCATAAGTCTTGGGCGGGATATAAAATGTTTAATTAAAGCATTTTGGCGGAATTTTAAATTGAACTGGCTCAGCATTTCTTTGAGCTTTATTACTCTCTGTTCCATGGCAAGAGGCAAGTTTGCATCGCGATTATGTAAATGCTCTGGGTATTGCAAGTCACAAACAAGTACGTACCAGAAGCTTTCCTCCTTACTTCCTAGTGTGGGGTCAGTCCAGTCAATGTTTATAAGATCTTTTGTTTCCATGTACTCATAATCAGACACTGGCATAAGTGACTTCATACTATGTGCATATTAACTATTGATGTCTAGTGAAAGTATGTGTCGTCGTGGCTGTGATGTGTCTAACCCACCTGGAAAACGTTCGTGATTAGCAATCACATGTTTCTTTGCAAATATACATTGACCCCCCCTTATTCCTTTTTTTGCAATGTCGTATACCCTGTAATCTCTTATGTAATCTATTTCAGCTTTTGAATGTTTTAAGAAGCATTCGCATAAGAAGCTTATCAAAGTCAAAGAATAAGTAGGATCTATTTCGAATGTATTCATTCCAAATTTTCAAAATTTCTGCCAAACTTCTGCAAGAAATACTGTATCTAACAAACAAGTAAAACGCATGTGATCAGCTAATGTAAAAAAGATAAATTTTGCACAGATGTTTTGAACAAGCTCCCATTTACTGTCTGGTATTAGCAAATTATCAAGTTAAGATTTTTTGAAACACGATGTTGTAGAGATGGGAATATCAAGACTTGTATTACTAGTAAGCGACAAGAAAGTGAAATAAACAGGTTTTTGTAATAACACAAGATCGTCTTGGCACGGTTTTTATACTTTAGGTTTTTTTGCAAAAACATCATAGCTTCTTATAGGTGAAAATTTATATATACACTGCTGTACTTTCTTAAGTGGCTAAGAGGTTTTTGCGTTAAGTGATTCTACAAGTTCAATTAAATCAGAGTCAAACAATGAATTTGCATCCATAAAACGTATTTTAACTTTTGAAGGAAAAGATTTGCCAGTATATTTGGGTTGTTTTGAATCTTCAGAGGGATAATCTAAACTTAAATTAGAAAGTCATGTATCTTTTGCAGTTATTGTTATTGAAATAAATTCTTAAGGGGCTTTTGCAAGGGCTTTTACGTTTTTAGACAAAAAGAAATTAGTTTTCATTGCGTTAATTAGAAGGTAATAATCAAAAGCACCTCCATAGTGCAAAATAAGTGGGATCTTGTGCTTGTATTTAATACTAAGGTTACAACGACTACATGCAGCAAACTCAAAATTGCCATGGTCGTGGTTATTATAAAAGGTCCTGATTGTCTTGGTTTCTTTACCTAATTTGCGCTTACACAAATGGCAATGCGTAGCTTGTTCAAACTGTGATCTTAATTCAATGAAATGTAGCATTTAAATCTCTATTAAAGTATTTGGGTTTTGTTGGTCGAGCCCATAAACTTCTCTTAGCAAAAACCAAAGTGCCACAGACCTGGCAGCTAATAAAAGTCAGCATGCTAAAGTACAAATTGTTTGGATCTGCAAAATTCATACAATAACAGCTTAGCTGGAAATGGACTTCTTAGTGTGATTTTGCTGGACAACTGAATTGAAACCAGACAAGTATTGAAACCTAGTGAGTTTAGAAACTTGTTATGGGACTTGCAGGAGAGGGTGGTGGGTAGGGCTATGTTTTACCTCCACCAATCACACGAGACAATTCTTTGTCCCCCACCTTGATAACTTGTTTGCAATAAATAGCATAACTGCAAACTTTACAGGACCAGACTAAAGCATAGCTACAATAATTAGCCAGTGTTACTCTGTAATATAGAACTAATAGACAGAACATGTCATTTTTAGAATCATTTTGTGTTCAACCTTTCAAGTCTACTTGTGTTTTCTTTTTTCTGTCTCGTTCAATACAACTCTGAACTAAACTGCCAAGCCATGCAACAAGAAAAAGAAATAAAGCAATCGCGACAACATCAAGAACAATTTTTCAATTCCACATTAAACCAAGAAAGAAACAGACTTTTAATGTTGCCAAAGCTAACAATTCAAAAAAGTCCTCATGTGGAACCAAATGGACTTAAAAGAAACAATGGACATGGCAAGTGGAACTCTGACTGAAAATTAGTCAATGCAATATCTGCTGAAAACGACAACTACAACAGCAGAGATCTGTCTAGCATTAATGCGCGTGACATGACCGCTTCAGACTGGAGACTTTTTGAATTGGTTGACGCTAAACTTCCTTCATTGCGTCACCATTTGAAGCTGAAAGTTAAGCAACAGGTTTTTACCACAAATATCCGCAGACATACGTTTACCTTTTTAGCCGACGAAACTCTGAACATTGCAACGATTCCATAATATCATTTACACTGTTTGAAAGTCACAAGATTGTAGAGTGAGCAAGTCAATGACTGCAATGCAGACGACAAAAACAGCAATGGCGTCATATAAGTTTTAAACTACAACTTGCAATTTTAAAAGCATAATTATATAATGCATTTGTAGTATTTTAAATTTTGTAGTTTGTGCTGTATTTGTAAAGTGCCATACGGCAATAATAATATTTGTGACTAGTCGTTTCTATTTTATAAGTGTTGTAAAGTTCTTGTAATAAATTTAAAGTTTAGTTTATTATTAAATTTCAACAAGCTGTAGCAAGTCGTTTGTGTGAAATAGAATAATACTTTGTCAATGTTTTGTAAATATGTAAGTACAACAAAAGTTTCTACAACTAGAAATTCAAAGGATACACATTGTATTAATACATATTGCTACATGGGCAAAGACATTTCTACGATGTTATGCTGCTCGCTTGGTTGCGCTTAAAAGCCTAACGTTTCTTGATATTATGGGTTTTAAAAATCAGGAGCACACAATGGCACTAACTATTTTTGCATTGCCCCGCAAACAAAAAAGAAATATTTTTCTAGCGCGTAAACAAAAATTTCATTGCGGCCATAAAATCCGTCATATTTTTTAACTTATAAATATCAAGTTTAAATATAAAATTTCGTTTAGGAATAAAGAAAGTTTTGGAACTTTTAAAAGAACGTTTTGCACTCCTATTTACATTGCCCCTGGTTGGTAAAGTGTCAAAACGCTGGATTTTTTATTTTTACAACTTTACCATAAGAACACATGACATTTGCATACATATACATAAAAGGTACTGTTTACGCTAGTGTTAACCTGTCTACACCACACATGGTACTACAAAAGCATAAAATTACGTGTCGGGTAACTTGCAGCAAATTTTTTTAATACACACAGCCTATTTTATTATATACTAACTTTACTTAAACCAAAACATTATTTGTACAGAAGAATTATTACTAGGAAAAAAGTAAAACTAAAACAGGAGCAAAACAAAAAACCAAAAGTGAAAGTAAATGAAAGTATAAAAAAATAAAGTGAAACAAACAGTCAAACTCAAACATGACAAAAAGCAAACGAGAAAATATAAAGATAAAAGATGAATACAAAAGTTGGGAAATAAAAGAAGAAACGAAACAAAGTCAAATTTAAGTTTGAGGAAGCGAAAGGGATCCATGCAGTGGTGGTAAACGCAAGGAAAGCATCGGGAGAGAACATCATCGTAACCTGGCTACAAGCGAGTGGCAACAGACACAACACATGCAATAATCATATATTACATTTTAGTACTGTGAAGAACATGCGCGCATCACAGCTTTACATTTCTCATACTCCGTCTACTCAGGTCCGGGCATTATGTACATGCTACCACGTTTGTGCGTACCATACCATTTGCATTGCCTTCAATTGAATTATGCGTACCATGTATCTGCCTATATACATTACTCTCCCTCCCTTATGCCATTACGCATCTTCCTATGTACCCACATCTTTTTTTTTATGCCACCTAATTAAATTTGACATCTTTCGCCACTGTCTTCTTTCCCTGAACTCTCTCTTTCGCTTCATGGCCAGGCTCAAATTATTATTTTTTTTTAATCGATACTACTACTGCGTAAGTGCTCTATCATTTGCTTTGCCTTAATTGAATTAGCCATTACGTGTATCCGCCTATGTACACACATGCTCTGTATTCTTTCCTTGGCAGCCTTTTCCTCCATGCACAGGTTCAAATTATGTATTTTTTAAGATCAGTACTACTGATACGTACTTACCACATCATTTAAATTGCGCGTTATTGAATAAGGCGTTACGTGTATCTACATCTCTGTCGCTCAATCTCGTCAAATTCAACTGCGTCTCTTTTAATCAAATTAGACATCTCCCTCTTCACCTGTCTCCTCGCCCTGCCTACCTAGCTATCTAGCTATCTACTTACCTATTCCCTTGCCTGGGCCCAGCCTCCCTTCATCTCCCTACCACGACGCTACCCGGTCCCTCTTCCTCCTCATCTTCCCCTAATTCACTTAATCAATTTAATCCCTCCACTGCAATAAACCACAACAAAACCATTTGCACGTCATTGCCTGTAGTAACAACATAGCGGTCTAGACTACATTTAAATAGCGTATTGCGTTATTTGTCCAGGCTCTCCCCTTTTCCTTATTTTACTATCAGTTAATAAAACCAAATACAATTTGCCTTCAAATTTCTGCTAAAAAACCAACCGTAATTATTCTATTCACTGCATTATACTATCGAATACAGGAAAAGTACAGCTCTACATTACTACACCAAATTCACACACATATTTCTATATATCACTCTACTAAAGACTGTACAATTCTGTATATGAGGATGCTAGCTATGTAATAGCTGCTTAAGCATTACTGCACAGGAATAAGACAGTATTTCATAACCAACCAAAAACAAATCAAGTGCTAGGCACACAGTATATTATCGATAATAAAGCATGTTTTTGTTTTTTCGGAAGGTAAAATAAATGTATAAAAAAAGCTTGTTAATACAGTAATATAAGTTGCTAATTTCTAAGGGAGTGTTTTAATATTTTAAAATTACAATTAGGGTGCAGGCAGGTGATTGTGATCGCTCAATTTTTAGCAAGAAAACATAAGGACACACAGAAAAAGAATTCCTTACATCGAAGGGTCGGGTTAGTGCTTCCATGTAAGATGCACGTCCATTATCAGCGTTAATGTTTTAGTGTAAAAACTGAGCTATCACATGTACCCGCCGGTACCCTACATTCCAACTTCGCACGTTCACCATTTCACTATCACTATTTATAGGTTATAACTAATAATTTACATGATATGGTCAGTATTAGTTGCTAGTCTTAAGATGCTTAAAACATTGTAGTTGTGAACTGTAACGAAGGGGTTTTGCAATTACTCCTAATCTGTAGTTAATGAAATGTAAAACCAACAAAAACGGAATGTGACTAGTGACTGCCGTATATTTTGTCCAAACTAATAAATCATGTAAATCGTACTACAGATTTCCGTATACAGTTTTTCCCTAACCACTGTGCGCCAAAGCAGTTTAAATACTTTTCACGTGGGATCATAGGAATCAAACTTTTGTAGTGCTTAATGGTGGTCCATAAATGATGTTGCCAAAATGATTGCTCGTTTAGGACCCACCCACCACTAACTGGTCACTTTAAAATATCCTAGCCGGCTATCCTTATGTCATGTTCAGCAACTCCAGACTAGATTCAGTCACCCTACCAATAACATCATTTACGGACGATCATTCATAATACTGTGGAATCTTCCATAAATGACATCATCAGCAGGATCAGTTAAGTTCTGGTTAAGTTCAAAATCGCAATTAATGTAATTATATAGGTGGCCTTTGCCTGTAGGTTGGTCAGCCAAAATTGCTCGCTCATTGATTTGCGCGCAATCAGTTTTAAGTTGCTTTGCTCTTCCTTTGCTAAGGAGCAGGAGCAAAGCAATTAGGCAGTGTTGAATTGTGCCCATACTACAACACTAATCAGGACATGTAAAATATGATTTGGCTGCTAGTGCTGATCATATAGGAGCAGTCAATATAACATTTAAAATTGTTGAAATTTAAAGGATTTGTATTGTTTGGAGAGATCACCATGGACCATAGCAACGGGATCATATGGTATGTAAAATGAAAGTGAAAGAGAAAAGTTTTAAGGCATAATAATTATTAAGCTCAAAAATATTGGGCCACGAGCCATTTAAAAAGTAAAGTCATTTCCATTTTGCACTATTGTGGCAGTAATATTAAAAGTGTATTTACAATAAATACGAGGCAGAATAAGACCTCTAAAACTAACTATAATTTATGTTGTGTTTTATATAATTGCAAACTGTGTAGTGTGATATTCGTATGTTCATATTTTAGGATATTTAATGTGTAAACTAGCATTAGGAATCATACCATAAATTGGGAAAGCGCATCTAAACCCTCCCCACCCATATAGCTTTGTTAGCAGTCAAGCTCATATTTTTTTGCTACATAAACCCTCCATTTAGTTGTGCATTCTATTTAGTATCTCGCAGGGCCGGTCCTGAAGAAGTGAAGATTTCCCGGTTTTCACTGACTCCGTCGCCCTTTTCTCACTCGGAATTAGAAGACTGCAGTAAATTCCCTGTTAAAAAGGTGCAGGATAGAAATTAATCTACCCCCTTATATTTAAAATTAGGTAAAATTAAATTTAATTAAGATTAAAAACAAGTACGAATAAATGTACGCCCATATTTCTATAGTTGCTATATTAGGTATAGGCGACCACGTGTCGGGCCTTCATATTCACTGCTAAAATGACGCCTATTAGTAGTACTTGAGGCTGCAGTTAATACTTACAAGAGCCAAAAGTAAAGGCATTAGAAGTAGCGCCACGGCGTATGACCGCATCTTCTACAAGAAAACAGAAATTTTGGACAATTATAAAAGTGAAAGGTGGTGTGGGAACAGTGCTAACAAGCCAACCAGCCAGCTGTATAGTAAAGAAAGACCGTTACGAACGGGAGTCTCAGGAAGTAACCTAATAGCCGTGGACAGAGAAGAGATTTGAGAAGCAAAAGCTCTCGATAATAAAGCATAAAATAGTTGCCTAGTACATGTTTGGCTGTGGACAGGAGAGCAACAAGAGAAAAGGAGCAGAAAACGAGACTGAGCATACCTACTGGAGCTGGCCGTGCTGATATTTAAACTTGAAAGCCAAAATTTATTGCTAAGAATTTCAGATTTCAGTCAAAATCTCTTCATAAAGTGAAACTATTTAATCGTTATTACGAAAATAGAGGTTATTTGACATATTTATGAAATTCAGAAACTAAAAAGGCAGTCAAAATTGCAGGCTGATTTCCCAAAGAAAACCAAGGCGAAATCTACAACGAGGTTCGTAAGGTCATAGAGTGAAACATATTACATAGTATGTATGTCAGAATTGCCATAAGAATAGATAGGCAGCCATTTTACAAAAATTAAATTTACATTGTAAAGATGGAACACAGTCCTCATAATAATATTTTTGCCAAGTTTTTGATTTAATACTATTACAGTTAGCAGTATTTATGAATATATTATATCGTGATACTTTATAGTTAGTTGTTTTCATAATTTCGTAAAAATTAAATGCTGAAAACTTTGAAATTCTACAGAATAGTTAGTTGCCACTAGTTGTCATAAACAGCAGTCGGCGGTTGATTGAACGTAATCCGCTAGGTCATATTTTGGGTCTATAACTGGGTAGATCTACAGTTGTCACCCTTGACAACTGATTCTAGCAATCTACGAACAAAAATGAATAGGACTATGTAAAAATACGATTAGGAAAATCGAATCTCATAAATAAGTACTTAGTGGCCAATACGGCCATTAAATAGAGTACTACGAAGTAAGTAGGTATATGATTATCACTATGGGTTAGCCATCTCTAAGTTTCACTTCGAATTTTTGATTGTTTAAATTCTTAAAAGTCAAACTACCAGTTCAAATTAGTCTTTTCTTTTGTAATTCAGCAAGTACCATAAGTAGTAGGGATACCGTCCCAGTCATTGCTGGCATCGCTAGGCATAAATCTGCATAAGTTGCAAATCAAAAGTTAGTTTTGTTAGGCAAATCATAACAATAATTTTCTGAAGTCCTGGAAAACTTCAGAAAATTTATCTTCGTTATTCTTGCTTATAAACATAAGCATCTTTTAATACAACATCATCATTTAAGAATGTTTATTTTTGTGTGAAATAATATATTGTGTAAGTTTAATTGTAATATTTTGTTAAGTTTAAAATATTTCAGGTTCAAAATACCAAAAAACGCTCTTGATTCATTATTCAATAAAATTAAGCAAGGAATTGACCTAAACACACTAATAGTATTATTACAAAGTAATAACTTAGATTTTATAGTTGTGAGACTACTAAAAATTATAGGGAAACCAACCCTCAATAGTTGCAAGTTAAAAATACAGCGAGGAATAGAACCTTGACTTTATAAAAGTTATTATTGCGAAGAATGAACTTCGACTTCAAATTGTAATGCAAAAGTGTTGGTAATGTACCTTTAGGTAAGCCTGCTTCGATTCAGTCGTCTACAAGACATATTATTTGTTAAAAATTCGAAAAGTTTGAAAATATATTTTGATTAATTTTGCTTAGTGAATTATAAACGAAACTTACACTTCACTTGTGGAATCCTCATTAATTGTTAAGTGAATTAAACGAGGAACTAACATCATACTTTTGTGTCATTGGTTAGAATTCATTATGTGAATTATACGGGAAACTCACACCCCACGTTTAAGTCAGTTAATAATTTTGATTAGTGAATTATAAGAGAAATCCACACCTCATAATTTTAAGTTGTATTTTCTTTTGTGTATAACAAAATTAAGGGAAACATTTAAAGTCGATATAAGGTCTATAGAGAGGAATTTCACCTCGAATTCTGTAAGTCCAATTAACCGTTCATATTTATGTTGAATTTCGAACTCTTCGAATTATTCAACAAACTGTTTTGTGCAGAATATATTACAAGATGAACCAACACCCCACAATTGTGTGATCATTGTTTCTGGTTACTAACCATCGCAAAGAATCAGACTACCTTAACTTACTAAGCATATTATATATTAGTTGCCAGGCGCTGGGTCTGCGCTAATTCACATTTAACTACAACATATTGTGGGAAATTTCCACCACGATTTTAAAATTACTTACTACTCACTTGGAGGGATTTTACCTTTTTAAGGAGTGTAGTAAGTGAGTTTATTAAATAATACGTAAAACAAATTATTAAATGAAATAATTCACCTTATTTTGGTTGATGTACATCGTGCTTTATAAATTACAGCATCAATTATGTATGATTTTGTTTATTCTTCCGGCATACGGCATTTTAGATTGCACTTATCCGAGAAAATAGTAATTTCTCACTAAGTTATACACTCTAAAAATCAGAAAGCAATTAATTGCTAAGACTTTAGATTTATTTAGGCAAATTAAGCTAAATAATAATAAGTTGATTGAGTAACGAAGGTCAAATTTATTCACTTATCCACCCAAACTCAAAACTTACGCAGTCAAACTTCTGACTTACTAACACTTTGAAGTAACAAAATATCTTTCTTTATTTTAGTTCACTTACAATTGAATTCTACCGAAGGTACGGTATTGTGTAAAATCTACGGATGAGGATTCCAAATACGGTCCAAAAAGTCAGTTCCAACTCAAAAATTTAGTGTCAATTCAATAAGTATTGACGACAGAAAGTCCTACGTGGATTCTTTAAACAGAAACTCCTACACGAAATAGTAAGCAAAAATAAAAGACAGGCACTTTTATAATTAACACAGTGAACAACCTAATTTATGGACTACGAGTCCAGATTTTTGAAAATTCGTATACTGTTGTAATTTTTGTCTATTGTTGAGATTTTTTCACAACGACAAACAGACACACAATAGCAGAAATTAATTATTATTTATTAATGAATTATAGATCTTTACCATAGACGAGTGACGAGCCACAGAAGCGCATTCAAAAGCTTTAAATTAAAAAACGGACACGATACGGAAAGACAAACGAACAGATCAATAATTATACAATCCGACTTCAGAGAAAACCCTGAATTAGTGCAAAATCTTCTGTTTCACAGCTCCATATTTTCTGTAAGTAGAACCAAACAATATTGTAGGCAACTTTATTTAAACTTATTAATTAATTAAAATCTTGATTTTGATTTTGACTAAAATATTTTGAAACAAAGAACAAACACTGTTGTATTTATCCACTTTGGTTTTTTGTATTAACGCTAAGTATATAAGTATTCTCACGACATTAAGCTTACTTTACAGCCTCACGTTGGCAATTGAAGATTAAGTCACTAGTCGTGACCGTTCTCCACGGATTTCAGGATTCAAGTAAATATGAATATAAGGAAAATTCTTTAATCGCCTATTTGGAGAAGAAGAATTAATTCTTGGGATACAAAAACTATTCGTTTTTCTTCGTTCACTTTACGAAGTAAGTAACGTACGATTATTAAGAGTATAGAGAAAATAAATCGTCGTATTAAGCCAAAACTAAAGATACCGACTGATCAGTGGTAGTCCAATTTAGTGAATATTATTTATCGTATTTTCACACGAACGTTTTTAGCAGAGATAGTCATTAAACAAACGACTTGAAAATAAAAGATGTTACCCAAGTAGGTGAAATAAAATTAAGTACAACAACTCATAGTGTTGTAACTTTAGGACTATTATAAATTCGTAGTGACTACTAATTACCCTTACTAATAGGTACTTACATAGTACATAGTATAATGATTCATGGCAACTACTAGTTAGCCAATATTTGATTTCGTGGTAAATACTGGTTATTGTTTACTTATAGGTACTTACGTAATACATAGTGTTACAAATTAATAGTAACTACTGGTTATTATTTACTTACAAGTAGCTACATAAGTTGTAGTTTTAAAATTATCAATTATTAAAAGTCAACAGGACTCTTAAGTGTAGCTACTTGATTTCATGGTAACTAACAGTTAACACGTATATTTATACAGTGAATTAAAAGAAGTTAGCGTCGTAATTTAATAAAGTTGTATTTATGCAATACAAATTATAGGGATTTCATGGTAAATACCAGTTATTACTATTACCTAAGTAAATATATATAGCAACCTACGATAAAATTTTTCCTTTTTGTTGAATGTTGATTATATTAAGTTTCTACAACACAAACATTGCATACTTATTCTTTACGTTTAGTCTGTTATTATTATTCCACATTTGGACAAAGTTGATGATTTATAGAATTCAACTTGAGTGTTGAATGTTTCCTATTTTCTACTTAAGTCCGTACAATTAGTTAAGAATAATAGCAATTTTAGTAATTTACTTAATAGTTAAAATAAAAATATCTCTTGAACGTCATCGACGAATTAATCATTGAAGATGCGATTGGCAACTTACTGATTCTTCCAATTTATTCTAAATTTTTCAGGATACGATCCTGGAGTCGACTTACTAGTCAAGGATTTAATAAAAGTTGACGCTTACAACAAGTTGTGAAGATAAAGGAATTTTAGTTGCTGACTTATTACTAGTTTCGATAAATTGACGAAAAGGTGCGTTTTCACGAATACGATTATGAAATTATTCGCTTGTGCTAAAAAGCTTGCTTTTGGCAAAATCAAAATTCGTTGGCTGTTGCGCAAAACCAATGTACCCTCGTCTTTATTCACAACGCAAAGCATAATATTCACCCATCATCATAATAAAATAAAATTAATTCTTCAAATAAATTATTCTTTAAATAAATATATATTCATGATTGTGTCAATTTTATAAATCCAAGTCAAGTTAACTAAACATCGTGTGAATTTACAAATTGTTTGTGAAGGTAAAGATTAAAGGCTTGATCAATTTTAAAGTATTGATCAGACCTAAATGAATTAAAGCATAAACGGATTTAGTTCCCTAACGTGGCCCACGTTAGCTAAAGTCGACGTGAACATTGTTTTAAAATCTAAATAAAGTTAAAATCTGATAGTTTAGTACTACATTAATAAGTAATTCTACACGTAAGGACTTTGCTAGCAAAAAACGTTAAGTCCATGTTGCCTTACTTTAGAGGAACCGCAAATTTCGATAATGATGTCAAAACTTGATTATTGTTTTGAATTGTTTTTTCCGTAACTGCATACTACCAGTTGTATTAGTAGCCAAAACTACTTAAATCTGACGCTGCGTCGAAATTTTTTAAAAATGATTAAAAATTTTGAAATCTTGGACTTGACGTGTTTTGCCAAAAAACCCATAATAGGCAATGCAAAAAATTAACATTTCGAGTTATATTCAATCGCATGCCAATTTCTAGTTGTAAAATTGAAGTATGAATGGTACATTTCAAAAACATGTAAATAGAACATTCTGCACTTTTTTAAAACATGTAAAAAGAACATTTTGAATTTTTCAAAAACATTTAAATAGAACATTTTGCACTTAAAAAAAATGTAAATACAACAATTAACATTAATTCAAACAATTCTGCATTCTAATGTCCAATAGTCGAGTGCAAATCTACTACTCTTAAAGAATTTGTTTGCATAGGGATTGTCCACAAATGACGTCATAGAAAAGTATTCATTTTTAGAACCATGTTTCCCCCTGTCAACAGATTAATCATATTGCGTAAATGACTATCTATAGCATAGGATTGCCAAGTAGACCCATTGAACCTATCAATGACGTCTTTTGTGAACGACCCCTTATAGCTATATTTTCTTCATAATAAACACGGCTGTTCTTTCGTACAATTTCTTAATTACTTAGCAACACATGCCCTTCTGTACTATTGAAACAGCAAAGCTTCCAGATGTACAAAACAAATTGAACTTTAGTTTGCCTATTGATCTATTAGGGATCGTCCGTAAATGACGTTTGCGGTAAGGTAAGTCAATCTAGTCATGTAGTGATGACATGCCGTAGTATATATTACAGTTGAACGCAATGTTAAAGTGATGACATGGGGATGGACTAGCCTTAAAAAGTTATAATTTGTAGGACGTCATTTATGGACCATCCCCCACGAATAGTACACGTAAATTTGATATGGAAGCTAATAACTTTCGTTTTATTACATGAGGGTGAAACTATCAAAGTTTCAGGCAAATTGGGATATTTTTTTATAAGAATTATTTGTTTTTATTGGGTTTAGTGGACTTAAAGTGTTTTGCAAGAAAACAGGTTTTGACCGAATTATTTAAAATAGTTCGAGTGACCTTTGAGATCTAATATTGCACAGTGTGAATTAAATGTACTTGGTTGTTGTTAACCACCAATAATCTCAATTTATGAAAAAATAGACTTAACGCGTTTTGCTAACAAACTCCTCACGTATATAAAATAAAATTTGACAACTCTTACGGGGAGACTTAAGTTAGGCATCCATCTTCAATATTTCCACGAGGAAGACACCACGCTGTACTTAAGAAATTCATTGAATAAATACAGTGGGTCCCTAAGTACATTGAGATTGAAGTATCGTATTCACATTTAAATAAAATAGGTATTATATTGTGACTTATTAGTAAACCATATGTAAACATATTACAAACATACTGATATTAGGGAAAAGCCAAAATACTTCGTTTTTGGCTTTCAAAATTGCATCAAAGCTCTGATTAGGTGTTATCACACATCATAACCTACAACGTACAACAAATTTGAATTAATTTAGATCTAAGGGTCCGCTACAATTTATTAGTTATTTCTAAATTTCTAAAAATTCGAAGTCAGTAAGTTCACAACGTTACGTACGTTCATCTATAATATCTTCAGTAGCAAGTGACGAACTTTACAATAAAGTTTCAATTAGGAAACTCTATTGAATTCCCATCTCCAATATTCAAACTAGAAAAGCAAGGCAAAGACGATAAAATCGATTCTCAGCCGAAAGTCAAGGAGTAAATAATACCAGTAACAATAATAAAAGACGAAAAAAAAGACTTTAATCTTTTCGATTCTTTTATCTTTGAGGACGACCCCACATTGGAATCAGCAAATAGCTCATCAAGATTTATTGGATTAGCTACTTTATTTTCCGAATCTCCCAAGAGTGAGAAATCGTGGCACGACGAATCATTTGAATTCGAAAAAGAGGATTTACAGTATAAACTTCTACACTATAAAGTAAATCTTTGGGAACCGCAACACAAATCATTTCTAGTTCTTCATTTTCCATATAATGAATTAATCAATAAAAAGATCATGACAGTCACGGCTGAGCAACTCAAGGGTATTCTGAAAACTCTATTAGCTAAGAATAAGGGATTAGATGCTGTCCAACAGTTGGTTATGTCATGTCCGAATCCAAACTTATGGATGGGATACTAACATATAGTGGCGAAAAAGAAGCCAAAGGGTGGGTTAATATATTTAAAGAAGAACTCACACGTAGGAAGATTTTAACTACGGATACGATTTATTTAGCATAATATAGAGCATTGACCGAAAAAGCAAGAGCTTCGTGGCAAGGTGAAAAGCCAAGGTTCATTAGTAGTTATTCCACAATAACTGAAGAAACTGAGTGAGACGCAGCAAAGGATGCTACTGTAAAACAAATATATTAAGCATTCAAATTAAAATTCGGTCGTGCTTATATCAATAGTAAGGAAGCAACGCAACTCAGTTCAACTTTGTCCAGTTCTAAATTGGGTGGAAATGAATACGTCAATAGTCAGTTACAATGCGTAACTCAAATGGATCCTAACATAGACTAGAAAGAAAAAATAAAGGAAATTATTGGAAGGGCTTCCTGAGCCATTGAGAAAAGAAATGATAAATTGCACTGATATAAACAATTTCACCAAGATCTTAAATAGACATACTTCAAAATTCAATGAGTTTAATAAAAAATCAAGTTTAAGACGTTTTTGATGGTACTCAAAAGAAACCTATATATATAAGGGGTTTCAACAGAGGTACTACTCCAAAAGCAAATCGAAATGGCAATTAACCCAATTGAGGTCAAGTCCGACATAGAGCTGACTAAATGGATATTATCCAGGCAAGAAAATAGCGTATCCAAGGATAGTCAACCTACACGTTATGAATGTGGAAAAACAGGCTATTTCGTCATCGACTGTTGGCAGGCTATGCTTAGACAAGGCATACCTTTACCCGCACAAGCTGCTATTTTAACTAAGATAAATAATGCCATAATGCTGAGAAATTCATTTCATAATAACAGAGGCAAAGGAAACAAGAGGTATGATGGAAATAGTTTTAGAGAAATACCAATTATAACAATAATAGACAAAATCGACATAATTATAGCCAGGGAGGCAATGATAGTTATTACAACTAACTTTTTTATTATAATCAAAATGAAAATTATAAGGATTTCAACCAAAATTATGCTAATACCGTTCACTAAATGCGATCCATGCATATCAATAATCGTGATTTTAACAATGATCTAGCACGAGATATGGGAATGAGAAATAATAATCCAGCAATGCCAATGAGCAATGACAACTAGCCTCAAAACAATCAAGTTTATAGGAACCATGGTAATCCGAGTTCACAGACATTAGATCGGGTACATCAACAGATGTCTAAAAATAATCCTAGATTACGTATGTTTGGACTGAGATCAATTGACAATTCCGACGTCCTGGAATTGGAACCAATACTTATGACAGGAACTTTAAGTAGAAAAAGCGTCGCCTTGGTGATTGCTTCATTATACTCAAATAATGATGAAAATAAGGAATTAGATGAATTAATGGCAGCTTACGAGCTGACCTAGGGAGAAAAATCAATTAATATTGAGGCTAGTAAACATCACATTTCTCGTGTTGATACCCATACAATTCAAGGTACATCACAACGACAGGCACCCAACGAGGTGAAAAGACAATTTCCTTCTCGCAATTACTTTGGTTTGGTTATAAATTTCAATGTCATTACAGATACAAGATAAACGATTAGTTTAGTGAGTCCAAGAAGGATATGATTACTTAGGTGTCAAGACAGTAACTAATTGTCCACAAATAAAAGCAGATATGAAATTTCCTCATAGTAAACCCGTTGTATCAAACAAAAAGGTAACGTTATCATTTAACGTCGATGAACTTTATCTTTATCGATGGATTAATTAGACATTTTATATTGTCGAGCATATTCTCAAAGAAATCATTTTTAGAGAGAAAAGTTTCAAGGCATAATAATTATTACGCTCAAAAATATTTATATTTAGTAATAATTAAAAATATATTGTGAGCGTGTGTTATTAAACGAGACGGACAAGAAACCCTGTAAATATAGTCTAAATAGTAAGTATACAGGGACAGCAGTAGTAATTGAAAGACTGCGCTATGATTTACATGCGCATACATAGTTACGCCAAACCGGCGCCAGTCCACTTTTAATAAGCCAGCCAGACAAGGCAATGGCCAGACAAGATGTAAAATATAACTATCCATGAGATAGCTGGATCTTTTATCCACCCATCTCATGACTCAATAGTTAGTTACTGACTATTCATCAAGAAGGACACGATTTTTCCAGCTCTTGCCCACGCAGAAGAAGCCTCGGCTACGAGCCAGTTCCTACGTGCAATTTAAGGACCCGAGATATTCTTTCAAAGAAAAAGATCTCACGCCGCTACGGGCGAGTCGTTAGGAAAAATCATAATTGTGACCCTGGGTCATTCCTACAAGGAATTTATCCACCGCTTACGGATTGAGAATTAAAGGAAGTTTAATAGACGTTTACGAAACGTAGAATTTAGGGAAAATACAGTCACCCAAATAAATACCCTTACAAGGGAAGTCTCAATCTTGTCCGGCTTATTTGATAACTTACGAGGTAAAATATAATTTGTTGATTTATATTCGTACGGCAAATTTGAGAAACACGATTGTTCATTAAAGGATTTTAGTATTAGGATATTATTTTGGACTACGAGCCATTAAAAGTAAAGTCACTTTTTTTCCATTTTGCACTATTGTGCCAAAAATATTAAAAGTATATTTAAAATAAATACGAGGCAGAATAAGACCTCTAAAACTAACTATAATTTATGCTGTGTTTTATATGATTGCATACTGTGTAGTGTGATATTCGTATGTTTATATTTTAGGATATTTATTGTGTAAACTAGCATAAAGAATCATAGCATAAATTGGGAAAGCGCATCTAAACCCTCCCCATCCATATTGCATCGTAAGCATTCAAGCTCATATTGTTTGCTACATAAACCCTCCATTCAGTCGTGCATACTATTTAGTATCTTGCAGGGCCGGTCCTGAAGTAGTAAAGATTCCCCGGTTCTTACTGACTCCGTCGCCCTTTCCTAACTCGGAATTAGAAGACCGCAGTAAATTCCCTGTTAAAAGAAACAGACGGAGTTGATGAGTACTTTACGAAGGGGAGGTAACGTGCGTATACAATTGGAACCGTAAATGGTTGAATGTGTGTGTACATACTTCGAAACCCTGAGCGAGGGTGCCTGATGGATTTCATCACTGAGAATTGTGTTGCTCAACTACATTTTATGGGAGAATGGGGCGATACCACTTCTATTCAATATGTAAAAGAAGAGAAGCATTGAAAACGTTGCGGAAAAATGTCCAAGTATTTAAAATGTACAAAATGGATTTGACGGGTGCAAAAGAGAATATCTTAACTATTTTTGCAACTACTTGCTTATAATAAATTATTCTGATACAGAAGTTATATTTATAACTATCTATGCTTCTTAAACCAATTTAGTGTTTGGAATATACCTATAATTCTTAAATATTGTATTTAAGCCACAAATAATGCACTGAATTGTATGCCTACATTTTATTTTTTTATTAAATGAGCCACAATTAGTTTGAGGAAGTAAATATGATTAATTTGCTGACCCAAAACTTCTTGTAAAAATAACTAAAATAGCTTCTACAATAGTTTTTTACAAGCTGATCATAGCTTTTGCAACAACGTATGAGTTAGTTGATTACAAAATTGGTAAACTCAAAACAACAAAGTGGCCGCCACCAGGATTTGAACTTGTCACCAGTGATATCAACCTGTAAACAGTTTGTATTTAAATAATTCCATCATAACATAACGTCGATTTTTTTTGTAGTTCAAAAGTAGATATTTATATGCACTTTTATTTTTTCACTCACCTTAATACAAATATGAGGCAAAAATAGATAGAATTAGTAAAAAGCTAATTTTTAAAAAAAGTCGCAACTTTATTATAGGTTTGAAAAGGATTAGTTATGCGGAACGTCTTGTCAACTAACCGAGAATTATTGGAACAATGAATGGGTAATTTAAATTTCTTGTTTAATATGTTTTTGGAAATGCTCCATGAGTTTCCCAGCTGCTGCGGCTGCTTCAAATTCTTCGTCAAATTCGGTTTCTTCTTCGTCCAAAAAAATGTCTGATGAGGAGTCAAAATATAATTCGTCTTTGTTTTCATCTATAATCTATAAAACTAGCATCCTTGATTTCAGTTTTGATTGTAGAGTGAGGCTGACCCGTATCTTCTGCTTCAGCTCCAGTTTCAACGCCAGTACCCATTCCATCTTCTGCTCTGGCGCCAATTTCAACTCCGGCTCCAATTCCAGCTTCTGCTGCAGATTCAGTCTTTGGCTTGAAGTCATCCTCAATGTTTGACGCATTTAAAGCGACCGTCTGTTGCCGATGGAGTTGACATGATGCCGACGGCGATGGCTTATTTTCCGCATCACTTATGGTTGACACCTCTGTAGCTATACTTAGGTTGTCCGCTAGCTCCTCCTTTCCTAACCGTTTGTACGGAATTAAAGCAAAACGGTTTCAATCCCGCCTGCGTTTCTGAAGCCACAGAATCGAGACTCCAGCAATAAGAACAACAGCTGCACTCACAGCGCCGATGACATATGCGACTGTATAAAAATAAATAAAATTGAGAAATACATACATTAGCAACAAATGATGATAACACGAGTTATAAAAAATCCGGCGCTTCGCGCCGTATTTGGCGACCGTGGGCCCGAAGTAGATGCTGAGCTTGAGCGAATATTGGTAGTAGCAAAAACAGTATCTAGGACGCTTAAGATTTTCAGAAAATCAGCTCGCCTTTTACGTTATAGACCGATGCATATTCCTTGCAACTTAAAAGTAAATACATGTTAATTCAGTTTGGTATTGGTGGGTAATATTAATTGTGATCACTGGATATTGCTGAATAGGCAAATTACTGAAAATGTTCCATGAAAAGAGGTTTAGCAAAAGTCCAAACCAATCACTATACCACACTTAAATCATATGCAAAACTACTGGCCGACTGACAATGGCGACCCTCAATAAAATATTTCAGGCTATCAAACAGGAGACTTACAAATAAACCCAATGTTAAGTATATATGTTTACCTAATTTTGGAACTAATGGCATAGGAATCTTTAAAATAGTAAAACATGACTTTATTTATGGACGATTTCTGCATGCATACAAACTAAATCCTATGTTAAGGATATATGTCAACCTAATTTCTGAACTAATGACAGTGGGGATTCCTAAAATGGTAAAATTTGTATAACGTCGTCAATGGACGATCCCTGCATGAATACAAGTAAAATCATATCTTAAGATTATATGTCAACCTAATGTCTGAACTTATGACAGTGGGGATCCCTAAAATGGTAAAATTTGTATAACGTCGTCTATGGACGATCCCTGCATGCATACAAGTAAAATCATATCTTAAGATTATATGTCAACCTAATTTCTGAACTTATGACAGTGGGGATCCCTAAAATGGTGGAATTTGTATGACGTCATTTATAGACGATCCCTGCATGCATACTAGTTAAATTCTATGTTAAGGATTTATGTAAACCTAATTTCTGAACTAATGACAGTGGGGATCCCTAAAATGGTAAAATTCGTATGACGTTATTTGTGGTCGATCTCCGTATCCCTAAGGATGTATATAGCTAAATTCATATTCTCGTAATGTAAATGTTTGGGTATATTCCATTTGAAAAAAAATAAAGCAAAATGCCGTTACCGTAAGGTGACGGTTCCTTAGTATGCATATTATGCCTAAATACCTGCCATGATTTATAGAAAGTTGAACTTGGTCTTTGTTCTCCAGGAATGTTGACGAAGGAGTGCAGTTGTGCTCAACCCCTTAGCCGCTTTCCTAATGTTAATTTGATATTATGTGTGTGTTGTTCATAAAGGAGAATGTATGTGACATAATTTATGCCTAGCCCCCAAGCCGTTTATCCAATGTTATTGTGACTGCAGGTGGGTGGGTGTGGGTGAGTCTAAACGGATAATTCTGGAATAAATTTTTAGAATAAGGAGCCTTTACAACTGATGCTATCATTAAAATGGGTACGTGCATATGAAATTCCCCGTTTGCATTTTGTTAAACATCAGTGGAAATGAGTAGGTGGGTCAGAAAATTCATCAATTGAGATGGCAAAGTTTGTGAACGCTCCTTAACATTCAATATTATATGGTATTTATACACACAGAAGGGAATGCTAAGAGTGAGAAGCTTACGGCGAACGAACGGAAAACGAACCTATACCTAGGTTCAGTGGCATAGTATAGACAACCGAAAGAGAAGGCTGGCAAGGATGAATTATGCATGCAAACAATGGCAGCTTAATTTTGCCAGCCTCCTCTTTCGGTTATCTCAGCTATTTCGTTCACCCGTTTTTGAGCTCTTCACTTTACAAATTTCTGACATAGGTCCAGTAATTAATTTATTGTAAATAACTGGTTAGCCTAATTACAACTAAAAAACAATACAGACCTGCCCAGTCGCATTTGTAGTAGTATAATATTTTTTTAAAGAAAATCTGTTGTAACCTGTGACCTGTAGTGTACGGCCAACGGACGGACAGACGGACGGAGATGACCATTACAATAGATGCTTTAGCTCAGCATCTAAAAAGCTATGTCGTATAAATGCCCTCAAGGCATGCCACTGAATTATAAAATATTCAAATTTAAAACTATAACCCTTATTGTATCCAGACAAAACTTTGGAGAAGTTAAATTTTCACACAATTGCAAAATTAAAAGTAAAACATAAGAAGAAAATACAATTAATAGCTCACCTACCAAACATTATGTATATTATAAATATGTTCATACTCATGCTAACTATGCTTATTGTTTTTAAATTAAAAATCCTGTGTTAGACCTTGATTTCACTGGAAAAGTTAACCATTGTGTTACATATGTATACATACATGCATACTTAAACTATTAAAGTATCTCTAATATTATATGATAGAAATAGTGTAGTCTGTAGTCTAGTATTTTGTTGTAGTAATTAGGAAGGCATAGTGTACATAGTAATAAGATGTGTGCACTAGGCCCAGGATTCAGGGTCATAAAACCTATGGAATGCATCATCAGCGTAGAAAGGTTAACAGAAAATGTAAACAACAGAGTTGAGGCACGAAAAGGCTCAACTCTGTAGTTCAATTGGAATCGGGATTTGGAATTGGAAATAATAAAATATAATATTGGCTCTGAATATTGTGTGCGAGTGAACCGAGTACCGCATCCTTACCATTACTCAACCCATACCGCACAGCATCGATCGACACACCATAGCACACCATCTCATACATAGTGCATATACTCTTAATAGTACTCAATAATATTGTTAAGTACATAACGGTGGAGGTGCGGATTTGACGCCAATTTTTCACTTAAACACTAGTGATAGCGTTCAAAGCCAAGCGAACAGTAACAGTTAAAACTAAATTAAAATTAGTTAAATATTATAAAAACTTTAAGTATTGATAAAATGTGGAAAAGTGGAACTTATGTCGTCTGACAGTGAGCATAAGCTGAATAAAGTAAATTTAACGGATTTTGCGAGTAGAATAGAACAAAGTGAAGGACAAACAAGCAAACCGGTTAGAGTGAAACATTTAGCAGAGGGGCGAATAAGATGGGCGGAGTACTTAAGTGCATCACGTGTGCCAAATCGAAGTTTATCTGTGAGTCGAAATTTTACTAGTCAGATTTTGCTCACATCTCGAGAAGCGGAGGCAGATACACTTGACGAGTCAGAAAACTACCTTCGGCAACGGGAACAAGAGCAGCTGGATACACATAACCATGGAGACCAGAACCAACGAGATTCAACCAACTGCGGGCTCTAATGAAGTAGTTAACAAAAATATACTAACACCAGAAGAACGTGTAGAATTGGAAAGCGGCGAACAGACGGGCACAAGTCCAACTGGTGCAGTTTCGGCTTCCACTGACTCTAAAGCATCGGAAAGGGGACTAACATATTCGGACTCAGACTCTGATTTAATTTTTGCAGAATTTAACGAATGGGATTTAAACCAATATACAGCCGGTTATTACAATTATAAGGTAATTAGAAATTTAAATTTTAATAACCAAACCCATAGCAGTAGAGGCAACCCGTCAGCAGTAAATGCGCAACCTCATTGTTCATCAACACTATAACCTCTCAGTAGCCAGGCACCGCAACAAGTAGTAGATTTACACGTACAGCCTATTGCACCAATATCAACTGACATTACCCGCATACCATTCCCACCACCACTTCCAAATTACCCAATTATCAGCCGAAAAGGTAGCCATTTTTGCAACTAAGGCATAGACGAGCAAAGATTGAAAATACAAAGCGCGTTTTTAAAGCCTATTTCACAATAAACGGCAAGCCTAAAGGATCCCTATAGACCTAAAAGCAATCAAAACTGTCGTAGGCCTTTTAAAGTCCATTATACTACGTACTCAGACCTCAACAGCATAGCATCAGTTACAAACAATAGTCTAGCAAGTACTGCTTCAGCAAACAGCGTCACAGAGCTTTAGGATAGAAATACAGCAGAAACATATACCTATGCATTATATTTTCTCAAAACTAACCAGCTTAACCTACAGAACAAATTACACCCACAAGCAGATATAGAACTAACTAATCAATTAACTGAGGATTTTGAGTTTTTAAGTTTCATACAAAATCGAGTCAACATGTACCAAAACTTTGGAAACCTCTTGAGTTCAAACTTCGACGGAATTGGGCAAAATCAGAATCAACAGCCACCTGGCCAAAATCAGAATCAACAGCCACCAGGCCAAAATCAAAATCAACAGCCACCAGGCCAAAATCAGAATTAACAGCCAGTAGGCCAAAATCAGAATGAACAGCTACTAGGCCATAATTAAAATCAACAACCACCAGTACAAAATTTAATTCCGCAACAACCGCAGCAGAATCAGAATCAGCAGCCAATTCCAGGTGGAATCTTACTATTCTCACAATTTAGATCACAAATTCCGCTCATAAACCCACCACCTCTTCTGAATAGGTTTGGCCAGACCGGGCAGCCCAGCAGCAGAGCTGGAGCTAGAAATTCACGGTTACAAGCAAACCAGCCCGTACTGGTCATGTAGGACAGAGCGCCCATGCCAAGGTTTAGTAATCAAATTGGCCGCAGACCGCTCATCACTTACCTACGTCAGTTCAAGGATTGGGCTGAAGAGCAACAGCTGTCAGATTAACAGAAAAAGAAGCGCTTATCAAGAGCAATCACCACTGAAACAGCAACAGAGTGGCTCTTTGTCAATAAAGACTTAACCAATGACCCAGCCGTGACATTTGATGACTACTTGGAAACCTTTCTCAACACAATCTCTAAAGATTTGTGCAGAGAAAAGCTGCTGTTATGTGATATCCTTAGATATACGCAACAACAGAATAAGTGAGCATCAAAATACTATCAGCGTATACAATTTATGCTTGGGCAAAGGATCAAAACGCTCCCTCTAGCCAAAATTGTTCCAGATATTCAAAGAGGAATAAGGCCGAGCGTGCGAGACTACATAGACGTCCGCGGATTTAAAAATACAAATAAAGATTTGCAGAAATTCAACCTTGAATATGATGCACTAAATGGACCAGGACGTACAGCCGATTTTCGATCAACAGCCTAAGTCACTGTTGTACAAGAGGAAAGCGGGCTCAACAGAGGCATTGAGGAGCTTACGGGAGCCGTCGCGGCGCTTATACAAAATCAAAATCACATTGTGGCGCAAATATACAGCATGGCAAGAACATTTGCCCCACCACAACCGCAAGCGGCTCCACTATATAGTTCAAACCAACAGCAGCAACAACAATCGCAGGTCCAGTACGCCGTGCCAATGCACACAGACTTATACAAGAATCAACCACATTTTATTTCAAACCCGCTTTATGATAGAAATGCAGAGCGTAATAACAGCAGAGATCAAAATCTTAGGTGCGGAAAACGCGGTTTCAGAGGACATAGCAGAAAAAATTGTCAGATAAAGAGGGTAATTAAATATATGAAAAAACAACAGGAAAGGGAGCGTCTACAAAACCAGGGTAACCAAGGTGCCCCGCCACAAGGTACGGCAATTCCATCGCCACAAGCGCATCAAGGAGGTCTGCAACAACCGCCGGCATCAACATCGGCCTTAATGCCCGCTCCTTTAAACCCATAGAGGCAGGTCAACCTAAACCTGCCAGCGAACATCACCCACCATTCAAAGAAACAAAATTTAAGACAACCCCATTCACAATACACGGATCAATGATCGCTAAAAATACGTGATAAAAAATAATGGCATAAATTCTACAGGACAGAAAAAAAATAGCGTGATAACACTTTTTTAAACAAATAAGACAACTTTTAATAACGTAAATAACGAATTAAAAACAACTGCAACTAGTAAAAGTAAAGACGAGCGCAAAAAATTACACAAAACGTCTGTAACTTATCCTCTAGCATATGTAAATACAGTAAGACAACCACAGTTAAAAAAGGATATGAGCCCTATGTCAGGATGTATGGATATAATTTCGCCACGGAAAAGTATTCATGAATATAAAGACGAGAACTAGTGAATTGAAGATGCCAATCTTAGGCATTCACAAACAGGACGCTGTTTTTAAAGCTACAAATAGGATGGTATCTACAAATCTACTAAAATTCGTCCAAAACAATCACCTCAATGGCTTAGCTAACCAGAAAGAGGTGTCTTCAGAACACAGAATTAGAAGTGCAGACGGCGGCCAGCCTACAGCAAGCACTCAAATGATAAAGCAGACGGCGTCCAGCCTTTAACAAGCACTCTAATATATATTGCAGACGGCGCCCAGCTTCTAAGAAGCACTCAAACGAATATTGCAGACGGCATTGAGCCTCCAAGAAGCACTCAAATGAATAATATATACTTCAAACAGCCTCCAAAGAACTAAAAAGAAAATATTAAAAAATATAACGACATACAATATTCACACATATTTAGTCATACAGGTAGATACAGGTAGTGACAGGTATTCTTCATATGTTGAAGTATTGTACGTGTAACGTGTGTAACTTCGTAGAGATTAAGAAAGAATTATATTTTATATATCATTCGTCTGGGAATGAGAGATGCATGAGTAATAATATAATAATTTAATTTTAATGAGTCTAGCTCGCGTCGCATTAAGTAAACAAGAATGTGCTGAAGCGTGCTCAGCCGAGTGATGCACCAACATAATACATGCGGAGTATGTATGATGACTAATGTTTACGTCTGACCGCTGTGTCTGCATTATGAGACAAGCATTCAAGTTGAAGTTTCTATTTACATTATCAATGTCAATAGACGTAAACAGTAGCAGTATTATTCTTATTTAATTACTGCGACAAAACACTTTATTCCTTTAATTCTTATAAGAATTAAACAAATGTGGAAATCACGAAATTCTCTAATTAGATTAATCATTAGGACAATTCGGAAAGTACCAAAAGATATTAAATTAATGTGTCTGGGTAGAACCATTAGTTTAAGGATGTTGTAAAAATCATATGAGATGTTTTACTTAAAATATATAAATTTAACAATTGTAAGAATGCGGTAGTCTTTGTCTGAGACAAAACACCAATTCATAAATTATACAAAATTATCAATCCTTTGTAAACCGAGTTTAATTCAAGAGGAATTAGAGTGAATAAAATACAATCGTGAATCTGAGTCTGAATAACGAAGACGTCTACTGAAAGAGTCCAGAGTCCGTTTCATTATCCTAGTTGCATCCCCATTATCTGCGGTGTCCGTTAAGTACAGTTTGCCCCAGCGAAGCGTATTCACTAGTTTCCTCAAACCTCGTTCATACCACTGAGTTAATTGGGCCCCCACACCTAACGTGGGCGTTATCAGCACAATCCGAACAGGTCTACTGGTTACCTAACTTTTCCCGAGTATTTTATACAAAGTTAAAGTTCAAAACCTTAACAAAAAACATGGACGAAAGCATCCAACTAAATCGGTTAAATTTGACAAGGATTATGGAAAAACAGAAAACTAGAAGAAAAAAACCAAGTCACTGCATAAAAGCATCGAAGACCTTGTACAAACGGATAAGATACCCGACAGTTATTTTATACGAATACGAGCAACTACGAGACAAGTAATCCCAGCTGAACATACTGACATGATCGAGATTACTCAAGACTGGGAATTAAAAAGACATTCTTGCCCAAGTGCGTGCGGAATTGATTGACCTGAAGCATATGAAGCCATTTTATATCCGCTTAATCGTAAACAAACCCATGTGGAAGTCCTAGTATGTACTATTCAACATAATACTAAATATATAGAAGTTAGCAACCCAACAGATGAGGATATCATTGTGTGTATCAATACACTTATAGCATTTGCTAGAACCTATGATCCATCTGAGTTTGACATGACAGATCTCTATACCAGCTTGAAAAATTTTAAAGAAGAATTAATATTGTCAATGTCTGCAGAAGTCGCAACTACTAGCGCTGAAACTAAAAGACCAGAGTTAACAAAGGAAAAGAAAGAGCGTGAAATTTGCAAAGTTAAAATCAATCCAAATCTCAGCAAAGAGGATCAAGCCAAATTAAGGAAAGTAGAACGAGATAATTACAAAGCGCACATGTTTGAAAGAGAGGAACTTGGTTGCTGGAGTTAGAGAAAATATTATATTTCATCATATTTCATATCATTGACACCGGAACTAACCCGCCAGTGAGACAGAGATACTATAAAGTCAGGGAGGAGACTAACTAAATAATACAAGAACATGTGGACAGCTATTTGGCAAAAAATATTATAAGTCCATTAATTTCTTCCTACTCCTCCACGGTAATATTTGTTTCTAAGAAATCAGAGGACCCTACAAAGACGGCAACGAGAATGGTAATTGATTTCCAGGCTTCGAATGCTGCAACAAAGCGGAATTCTTACCCGTTACTGACCGTAGAATCAGTTCTACATCGACTGCAAGGGATGAAATACTTCTCATGCTTAGATATCGAGACTGGCTATAACCAATGTGAGCTTGATGAAGTAAGTAAAGAAAAAACGGCGTTTTCGTACGCAGGCGGGCATTACGAGTTCAATAGGCTGGCATTTGGGTTGGTCAATGCACCTTCTTTTTTCTCTATGATGATGGACGTCGTACTAGCCGAACTGCATTATACTACAACATTTAATTACATAGATGATATCCAAGTACCTTTGAAGACAATAGATGAGATGGCGGAAAAGCTAGACAGAGTTTATAAAAGACTGGCTGAACACGGATTAAAATTAAAACCAACCAAGTGCAGCCTGGGTTTTGAAGAAATAGAAATTTTGGGATTTGTGGTCAATGAAGACGAAGTTAGGCCAAACAAAACACTAATTAAAACAATTATAAACTTTCCAACTCCAAGTCGGGTAAAAGATGTTCAAAGCTTCCTCGGTTGTGCAAACTTTTTCCGCAAGCATATACCACAGTTTGCAGTAAAATATAAACCCTTAACAACATTGCTAAAGAAAGGATTAAAGTTTTCATGAAATAAAGCCCAGGAAATAGCATTCCAGAAATTGAAGGATTCCCTAATTTCAGAACCTATCTTAGCTCATTAGGTTCAAGGAAAAACGACAATTTTAAAAACTGACGGATGTCTTATTAAAATCAGAGCATGTCTCTTTCAAGTGGACGAAAACGCCTATGTGTCAAAAACTCTTACCAAAACGCAAAGTAATTATATAATAACTGAGATTAAATTATTGGCTGTAGTCTGGAGCATTGAAAAATTAGATTACTTCCTACACGGAACTAAGTTCAGTATTAATACAGACCACACTGCGCTATGCTTTATAATGAATGCCAAGAAGGTAGAGATGAGTCCTAAGCTAACTTGATATTCATTATTGCTATCAGAATACAACATTAAGAACATAATGCACGTAAAAAGAAAAGAACATCATATTGCAGACTGCCTGTCACGCTTCCCTTACCAACTTAAGGATAAAGACAAAGAAATTTTAGAGCTACCAATTTGGTTAATAACAGCTGAGGACTTCTGCGAAGAACAAAAAAAAGACGTGCAATTACACAAAATAATGTTGACTTTGGAACAAAATTTTGAGCCCACACGGAGAAGTAAAAAATATTCACTACTCAATCAATCACTTTATTACAATAATAGTCGTGAATCCAGACCTGAGCATATCATTGTGGCACCTACACACTGGAAGGAAAGAATATTTCACGATTTTTATGATTCTCCTTTTGGTAGTCATTTAGTAATAGTCAAAACGTACAACAAAATTAAAACAAGATTCTATTGGGAAGGGATGCGAAACAAAATACACAACTATGTAAAAACTTGTCATAATTGCCGAACTGCAAAAATACCGAGGCTAAAACCAGCAGGAAAAATGAAGTACATTCAGATACCAATGGAGCCGTTTGAAAGATTGCAAAATGATGTGATGGGACCCTTTGTACGATCCCAAGGTTTAAAATACATGATAACAGCAATTGACTATCTTACTAAGTGGCTCATCACCAAGCCCATAAAAGATGTATTAGCCAAAGAAGCAAAAAAATTTATTGCGGAGGGAGTTTTAACAAAATTTAGAAGTCCAAGAATCATACAATTAGATTTTAAAAAATGTTTTTCTGAAAAAGCTTTTCAAGAAATTACGCAACTAGCAGGCTCAAAATTTAATTCCTTTACACCATACCACTAACAATCACAGGGAGTAGTAGAGCGTACTCATGATGTACTCGATACCTGCATAAAAATGTACACTGCCGAACATCGGAGGGACTGGTGCCTATTTTTACTCTACATAGCATTTGCAATAAATTGCTCCCTACACGCGATAACAAATCATTCACCATTTTATTAACTATTCAAATTTGAATCTAGGAACTCATTGCAAATAGAAGTACCTGAAATTAAAACTGCCTATGCACAGGAATATTTTGAGATTGCTCAAGCCGTACGGGAGTTAGCCCGTTTGAACATTGAAAAGCAAAGAGAAAACTATGCAAAACAATATAATGAAGGTAGAAGGAATTATAATTATAAACCTGGAGATCTTGTGTTGATAAAAAAAAATATTCAGGAAAAACAACAAACTCAAAAACTCTAGATGCCATTCATAGGACCATTAGAAGTAATTGAAGCATCAGGAAATAATACCTATGTAGTATGAGGGAGAAAGGGAGGAAAGATATTTGAAACTGTAATAAATGTGGAACGTCTAAGGCCATACTACATACGTGAAGAATTTGTTAGTCTTCCTAAAACGGACAAATTACATAACGATAAAGAACCAACTGAGAGAACCACTTATAAAAACATTTACAAATAATTTACAGCAAGCTAGCAAAAGCCATAAAAATAAAGATGATTTTGAATTATCAAGTGACCTAGATGAAGACACGCAGGATGACGTTGATGAAGATCTCAATACATTGTCAGATGAAGAACAGCAAGAGGTGATGCAATGGGATGATGCAAGTAACGATACGCAAGATTACATTCCTCTCCCACCACATAATCTTTTATATACTAAAATACCTGAAAATTACGTGTACAACAGTGACTCAAGTGAGTCAACATCAGAGGTCGAAACATCTAGTAATATTCAGCACCCTTCTACCACAATCAAATCTGACAAACCCATAAACGTAGCCACCGCAGAGCAAACTCCAAACACACAACCACCAGCAAGAAAGAAAGGTCGTCCTAGGAAAGAACAATCTACGGCAACAATAAAAAATAAAACTCAAGTGCCAAAACCGAAATTATCAGAAATTACTCAGCAACGGTACCAACTACGACCACGCGAGAGACAAGCAATAAATAATTTATCAACAATGCAGAAAATTTTACTATTTCCCATTTTGCTTCTTTTGCTGATAAGCACGGGTTTTGCACGGAAAGCTAAGGTGAAAAGAGGCGTGCATATTACAGAGCTACTAAATACAATTATATACGAATCCACAATACCACTGATTTACGAAACACAAATTCCAGACTTAAACTGCGAAATGTTTTCGTACCAAACTTGTGGAAATTCTACAGTTTGTATTGCGGCGGCTTAGCAAATTTTATTTTAAAGTCAAAAGCATCCCATGTTATAAATTTTGTAGAATCTCAACTATCTAAACGGCGTAAAAGAACTATTGGTATTCCATTTGAATTTGTTGGAACAATCAATAATTGGGCATTTAAGATAGCAACAGACGCTTCAGTTCAGCAGCTATTTGTCAAAGAAAGTGAAAAACAAGTGACGGAAATCAACGACCTCAAAGAAATATTAATTAAGGAACACAGTAATTTAGTCAATAATTCAGAACTTATTAATTCCTACTCAAAGCATGTAAACAGAGCATTACGGAACTTGGAAACTCAGACGAAACTAAAATCAGCATAAGCACCTAAGCAACAATTTCTTGATATTATTGAATTAGCAAAACTCGAAATTCGAAATTCACAAGCTCTATACCACCTAGCAATAACTTCAACCTGGAGGACAATCACGGACGCCTGCCGTTCTCAGCTTATTCCCAGTGATCTCATACCGCCAGAAGTTCTACAAA
>CATKUY010000211.1:0-45000 GCA_949802685.1 Dicyrtomina minuta
TGTTGTATAACAATGTACAAGAGATCACAAAACTACAAATCGGACCAAATTTGTAGGAGCCACAGCGTTGCAGAGTTACAAAAAATCGATTTTTTTAAACTTTGGCGTGCGATTGTGTGCGAACTGCGCAAAATGCAGTCGAGTTACTTTGGATCTGTAGTAAGCAAGTGTGGCCTGATTCATTGTGAGTATTGTTTTAAAAATCGAGAGAGTAGATGCGGTGGCATTCCCTTGTCAGAGACGATCAGAAGAAGAAAGGCACTGAAGCCAGGTTTATGTGACAAGTCATACCAAATTTTACTTCAGTTAACAATGCCCAATTTTACTTTGGTAAGTCATGCCCAATTTTACTTTAGTAAGTCATGCCCAATTTTACTTTGGTAAGTCATGCCCAATTTTACTTTGGTAAGTCATGCCCAATTTTTGTAACCCAAAAATTATATAATTCCTTTGATACGATTAATAAACACTATAGAATGCGAATGGTGGCTGTAATGGTTAAAGTGGAATTCAACAGTGTTTATTAGTGGCGGTAATGAAATTCAAATGTTTATTAGTGGCAGCATTGGTGTAGGTTGCTCCACTACAACAATTATCACTTCTACTATTCCACTGTAACTATTACCATCACTGTTCTACATTGTTTATTAACCCGCGCATGCCTAAGCTATTTAGAAACTTTTAGCCCGCAATACTTATTACTTGGCTATTTTAAGAAACATCCATTATTAAACTTTTTAGCACGCACAATTGGTATGGGCATTGTTTAGACTAAAATAGAAAAGCTTTTCCCCGCGTGATAAACAAGATTTAGGAAAATCACTTTTTCAAACTTTCTTCTTTAAACCTTGTAAAATTTTGCTTCTATTAAAATTATTTCAAGAACCAGACCATATTTTGAAATTTTGAAAATATTTAAAACTTTTAATCTTGCTTTTATGAAAATTAACTCAAGTACCTGAGCAAATTTGTAAATTCTAATTAAACTAATTAAAGATTCAGACTTGCAGTAGTCAGTTCTACTAGGAAAACAATTACCAGGCCATATTTTGAAATTGTGAAAATATTTCAAAATTTTGAATCTTGCTTTCACACAAATTATTTTAAGAAACAAAATGAATTTCAAAATATTGAAATATTTTGAAAATTTGAAAATATAGTTTGGTAATAATTTTTCTAGTGGAAGTGAGTACTGCAAGTTTAAATCTGAAATTAAGAGTTTAAAATTATTTTTAGTTATTGAGATAATTTTCATGAAAGCAAAATTTAAAATTTTAAAATATTTTAAATATTTCGAAATATGGTCTAGTAATCATTTTTCTAGTAAAAGTGACTACCGCGAGTCTGAATTAATAATTACAATTTTAAAATTTGTTTTGGTTCTTGAAATAATTTTCATGCAAGCAAAATTCAAAATTTTAAAATATTTTCAAAATTTCAAAGTATGGTCTGGTAATCATTTTCCTGGTAGAATTGATTACTGTTAGTCTGAATCTGAAATTAAACTTTTAAAGTTGACGTGTAAATTTCCTCAAATTCACCATTTTACTCAATTTACTTTGTATTTGCTGCCTGGTTGACCTAGGCTTAGTACTGAATTTGTTTGCTGTGACAAATACTTGTCACAATTCAATTGCTCATATCAAATATAACACACACTATTTCTAAAAGTCAAACTTGACTAAACCAGTAATGGTAGTTTCATAAGTTTTGTAAGTCTAGCAAAATTGTACTTCTATAAATCACGCCCAATTTGACTTTGTTATGTCATGGCTAATTTAAACTTAGGACGTCATGTCCAATTTAACTTAAGTGAGTCATGCTCAACTATGATTAAGTAAACACAATGCAAATAGAAATAAGGGCATTGCGCGTTACCAATTTGTAGCTATTTACCTAAATATACACTGCACTACGCTCCTATAGGTACATAAGAAAGTATCGTTTATTTTTTTAAATGATTCAACCTGCTGACTAAAAACATAAATACGCATAAAAAAACTTTAAATTGTTATTTATTTGTGCTATTCTGTAACTTGTGGTCTACCTTTGTAAATATAAACGAAGAGAAGGCCATCCAATTCAACAAATGATAGACCTGTGATGCTTGTGAGAGACGCTAATGTCTATCTTCTCTACGTTCATATTTACCAGCGCCTCTTAGCATCACAAAGTAAAAGCAGAATGTAACAATAAATATTGTAGAAACAAGTTTATTTTGGTTTACAAAACTAACTATAGTATTCTTTATGATTTTGAATTAAATAATTGAACCTGAATTTATGAAACCCTAATAACTAACTCATTCTAAAAACAAGATATTTATTAAAAATTCATTGAACCTAGTAGTCTATGCCAATTATCCTAATACATGTTTAGTTCTTGGTTGACAGCCGAAGCGGCATTATTTCCAACTTGTAGTGACAAATGATAATTATAGAACTAGAAATAACCGGTAAAAATAAACAAAAACAAAAAAAATAATTCACTATCGAGTAAAGAGAAAAATTGTGCATCCGAATACAATCAGAGTCTCCTTTGATTACAAGTGATAAGTGGATCTAAAAGAATTATAAAAAATACAAATATTAAACATCAAAATCTGAAAAAGAAGAAGCGCCATTAATGGTACACCCAGGAAAAAAAATGTAAGTTGCAGCATTAGGATACGTGTCAAGGGATAGAAATAGGACCAATCCAGCCCAGTCGGCACACAACTTCATAATGAATTCGTAAACTCTTCCGAGAATTCGAAAAGCCTTCGCGTTCATTCACTGAACATTTTAGATCTACATTAACCCTCCTTCTTGCAAGCTTGGTGAAAATTCACCATCAAATTTATTTGTTGCATAACTGCACTCAGATTATTTATTTTTGTGCATAATGATAGAGACTGTTAATGTGCTGATTACTATTGTTTTGCGTGATTTTTAGCTCAATAGGTTTTGAGATTTTTGTCAAATTCTAAAAAATAAATGATGGACTTGTCGTGTGAAAATTTCATGTGCCGCCATTTTTACGCAAAATGTGATCGTGTACGCTTCAACTAATAGGGTTGGCGTATTTAAATCGTTAAAAAAATTGGACGCCCAAATTAAAAATGGCGGCGCAACGCTGACTATAAACGTTAAGATGTAATTGTTTTTAAAACTTTGCTAAACTTACTAGTTGTTAAACTTTCAAATTTCACGTGCTTTTGCAGATTTTTAAGGGCTTTTAAATGAGATATGGCACATGGTTGTGCGTTAGAAACATTGGGCGGCAGCATTGAAATAGGTTTTGATTAACAAAGCAATTTTGGGTGACATTCACAGTCCCGTAGCGCTGCGGCTGTTACACACACACAAAAGGTAAGCACATAAGAAATGTAGCTGTGTAATGTGCCTACGTAATGGTTCACTATGCTTAGCTCTAGAGTGCCTGGTTAAGGAGAAACAATGATTTTAAAAAAGTGAAAAAACAAATTTCCTGTACAAAATCACAGTTGAAACAAAAAATGTGCAGAATGACATGATTAGGCATTTCAAGTGGTTTACAGAAAAAAATTAAAAAAGTGAATTTCGCAAATTTTGTATACCACGTGACAGCAAGCTTCTCTATTTTAGTCGAAATTGGCAACAACGCCAACGTCAAATTGTGCGCGCTACAAAAGTTTACTAATGTGCTATATTGGATTTTCACCAAAATAGCGTTTTACAAAGTTTAGCGGGCCAAAAGTTTCAAGATAGCTTACTTATGCAAGGGTTAAGAGTCCACATTTGAGAGTGCATTAGGCGGTGCTACATATTTGCTTCAGTATTAGCACCTTGCACTTAAGCATCATTTTCCGACTTAAGAATGCAGTCATTACGAAGGAGCAAATGAGTTGTTCTTAAAGAGCTCGTTTTTGCTTCATATTTGCGAATGCGCGGCGCAACTCAAAAGCACTTCACCTAAGCGGGACCCAGAAACTTCCAACCGTCACTTGTGCTTGTGCTCTGTACAACTACATTTGATTTTTTACATCTCTGAATTATACCTAGTTACCTGCTGCTAAACTTGGGTATAAAAGTTAGTTTTATAATCAAGTCACTCTCCATTCAATGTTCAAGTTTTAATTGTTCCCTAGTTTAATTAAAAGTTGAATGTATGCCCCTTTTGCTTTCGGAACTAAATTCAGAATAGAGTTTCCTAGTGTTCATTTCACAGTTAAAATTATCAACATCAGAAAATTGCCACTTATATAGCAAATTCCTCACAAGTTCAGTTGAATTAATTCGAAGCTTTTGGCGGATCAACATCAAAAAGGTGAGTAGTTTTACTTTAAAACCATTATTGTTTTTATTTCCAGTACCTTAGTTATATCTAACAGTAATGTGTTCGGAACTACTTGTTTTGTTAACTAAATAATGCAAGAGTAGTTCTGAGTTTTGAGTACTATGGAAGTCCTATCATGTGGAAAAGTAAATGCAATGTTTAACTGCATTTTGTTTCTCACATCAATTTAGATGAAACCTGCTCTTTTGTATGCATTTTCAACGAACGCTGACAACTGAAACCTTTTGATTTGAATGCAAACCACAACAGTGACCTTGATTGAATACTGGAGTTGCAAACAACGAAAGGAATACGTGTTGATTAGGAAAGAAGAACTGGCCTTCCTAGAATTGTTCTCAGAGGAAAGTCAACCAACCTTAATGGCATGAATATGATATGAAAGCGCGCAGAAAGGACTGATTGCAATCTGTGTGGAAAAGAAGTGGAAGATGTATAATATATTATGCTCAACTGTCCAAATTATATACCACCCCGAAAGAAATTCCTCAAGCAGTTATCTACAAGCAACCCGACGCGGAAGAACTTTACTTCAATAATCTTCAGCTACTACCCTGGCGAAGTAGGTTTTGGACAACTTTTCAATTTCTAGGACGAGGCTATAAGAATACGAAACTTCTACTACAATTGTATTGGGGAAGAATAACTCTTCTTATTCCGCCGACGATATTTTCTACTTTCAAATACCAGAATATGTACCGTATGTGCTTCAGTATACCTCCGTTATTGGCTTCGATTAATTGTGATGCTTATATTTTCCTCCATTATTTGCCCTGCTCAGTGCCTGTGCTTTAGTATTGCCCCCCGTGATTCGCTGTGCTCAGTGCATGCGCTTTAGTGTTACCCCTGTTATTTGCCTTTCTCAGTGCTTGCTTCATTATTGTTCCTGTAACTCCCTCTGCTCTGTGCTTTATTATTGCCCCCGTAACTCCCTCTGCTCAGTGCTTGTGCTTTATAATTGCCCCCGTAACTCCCACTGCTCAGTGCTTGGGCTTCATTATTGCCCCCGTAGTTTCCTCTGCTCAGTGCTTGTGCTTCAGTATTGCCCCCGTAACTCCCTTTGCTCAGTGCTTGTGCTTCATTATCGCCCCCGCAACTCCCTCTACCTAGTGCGTGTGCTTCAGTATTGCCCTCTAATTTTGCTCTGTACCAAGGACACGCTGCCTATATGTTTTGACATACCAAATTCTATACATTAATATTTGATGACCAAAAATGGCAAATGATCTTGAAGGAAAGATGTATCGTTCGAGGGTTTCCAGCCAAGTGGAGCTGGGTCCTCCGGAGTTCAACATTCTAAGCTATACACACTTTATTATGAAATTTAAACCTATAACTTTTCTAACAATTTATATTTATGCACAAATCATAAACGTTTCTTAACATTTCTACAATCTCCACCCTAATCCTAATTATTTCTGTAAATTTCTGATAACTGTGAAATGCACGTCGTGCAGAATTTCCGTCATTACTTGTTCCAGCGCCGTTGCTATTGAGAAAGTCTACACGTCCAAGTTATTTTGTCCCACAGTTTTAGCTGAATTAACTTTTTCCTTGTCTTTACACTTAGCTTGTCACTCTTACTTCGTGCTTGCAATTTTTTAATTTCAAGTGTATAGGAAATGTGCAACAACCATTTCAAAGATTTAATATATGCATGAAGAAGGGAAATGCCATATTTAAAAGACCCTTCTTTAGGCCTAAACTTGTCAGATCCTAAATTTTCTTTTAAATTAAAATCGTTAGGTGTAGATTTACAAATGGAACACGACTGTGTGGATTTTGTATCAGTAGGTAATGCTTATACTTTTCCATCTACCATGGAAATTGTAAATTTAAATTGCACTTTTACTGAATGACCGTTTTTAAAATCAATATCAAGATCTTTAAAACCACTAAAGTCATCTAATGACTTTTTTTCAGCTAGAATTAATTTTTTAGTTTCTTTGGCGTTTTTAATGGGCGGCAAAACCTTATTGACTGGGGAGTTCTATTGTTTAAGTAAATCGTATTTTGTCCATTTTGTAATCTTAAAGATACTATTGTTGTTGCAAAGGTTGAGGAATCATCATTTGCGCTAGCATTTTTGCTTGAATACTGTTGATGTAGTTACTATGCCCAGAACTACCATTAAACCCACTCGAAAAATCAAATTTATTTTATATTTAAAATATTTTGATTATGAAAAATGACATTCCTTTGCATTTCAACAATTCTGGATGCTGTGAAGAAAGCCAAGTTCTTTAAAGAATAAGAGGCACATTTTTGAGTAATTGTTGCATTACCTAAAGGCGGTCGTAACTCTAGTTTTGTCTTCATCACTTTGTCATATAACGGAAATATAGCTCGTTTACTAAGAGCTGCTGTTTCTGTTATTTTTATATACTGGCGTTAACTAAGGCTTGCATTCAAGAGCAACTAAAATCCCTTAAATGGTGACAATGGTTGTACTTCTGGTGCAGTTGATCGTATTTTGTTAAGCACGGAACATTTTATCAACAATTTATTATTAATTACCAAGGATCATTTGATCACTTTTGTAAATACCTACTTTGTAAAAACTTAACAATGTTGTATGGGCTAACGCCAAATCGACACAATGAATAAATAATTATTATTATTATTTTGTTAAGCACTCTTTCAGTTGCTTCTAGATTTTCATAAGAGTCTTTTAAAATAAGTGACAATGAATTGTGCTGACGGCAATTCGACTCTTTTAGCACCTTGATAGCAGTTAAGATTACCAGTTCAACTGAAAAATCTTTTAGTTGTAATAATAATTCTAATACGTACTCCTGTTTAGTTTTTTTTGCTTTAGCATCATAATCTTTTAGTGGTCCATAACTTGCCCTTGAACACTTTCTGCAACCTTGCATCGCTAAGAAGCTGGTCCTGCTTCAGACGGACTAGATTTCCAAAAACATATTAAACAATATATACGTGTGTGAAAAATGACCTGTTAAACATAATATGCTTACAATAATGGCCGATGTAAACTTTTATAAGATAAGTTAAAATGAAAAATCACATGTGAATTTACTTTATGCTGTGAACTTTAAAATTAAAAGTAAAACATACAAAACAGTTATATAAATTTAAACGCCTAACATATTAAGCAGGCAATAATAGTTAACGTAATACAATTGAGAATCACTACGTGTAAATATTTATGTGACTAAAACAATTTTGATCAATTATTTTAACATTTTTCTTTAACCCTAAAACTTTTATGCATTGCCGCATTTATTTAACTAACGTATACCTTAAGTGTATAACATTTTATTGCGATGTTCAAAGCACAACGTAAATTTACAAATAAGATAAATTTAATTTCAGGGAACCTTTGCTCACGGTTTCCTTACATAAATTTTCGAAAGCTTAGGATATGGTATTTAAAATTCATTGCTAATAGACGCTAATTTGATAAATCATTTAAGTTAGCTTTATAAAAGTGCTCGTGGCACAAACAAATTTGATGTACATTCTTTATATTAAATGTGAGCCAACAACTGCTTTTGTTATTCTAACTCCTTTGGCAAACGCCAAGGCAATTTTATGAACATTTTAACCTAAAATAATAAATTTGCTCGTGACTATTAAAAGATTATGTACAATTTCTATACTTTATCTATGTAATCGTTCAAATCTGCTTTTTAAACTTCAATGCCAACAGGCAAAGCAAGTTTGTGAACCATTTAGATTAAGCTTATTTAGCTGCTTCTGGCACAAAAATATATATAAACGATTTTTATATTTCATAAAAATCATCAATTGCTTTTTGCATTCAAACTCTGTCGCCAAGAGCCTTAGCAAATTTGAAGACAATTAAGATAAGCACTATGTTAGTGCTGGTGGCAAAAAATATTATCATGTAGGATCACTACAATTTATGCAAATTACCGTTTGCTGTTGGTTTTTAAACTCTGTAAAATATAGCTAAGGTTTAATAATTATTAGATGAAAATAAAGTAACGTAGGTGCTTGTAGTTAAAAGTATTTCATGTGCAATCTTTGTAATTCATGTGGCGCAAATTTTGCTTTTGTAACTTTCACCAATCTCTTACATTTTGTGTAATTTTCTTAAAATTTTTTAAGTTAAAACAATGTAAGTGCTTGTATATAAACACATTGCCCATAGCCACGGCAAATTTTAAAACAATTTTAGTTTTTTATTTATGTGCTTGTGTACAAATACACTCCATGTACGATCCCTTAACCTTATGTAAGCTACGTTTAATACAGCTATCACATTCACATTACTCATCGTCTTAGCAATTTCATATAAAAGTAACTTCTGAAGTACATAAGTGCTCACGGCTTAATATTATCACTTTTATAAATACCAAATTACGTAATTGTTTACATGAATTATAAAGATTGTACATACAATATTTTTGTGCTACGAGTACCTATTTGAATTCAAATTTCATTGTTTTTAAAGTTGCCCTGGCTGTTAGCGTGATATTTTATTAACAGCAGAAACTTGTTGACCTACATGAAATAAAGTGATTGTGTACAAAATAATGTTTTTCAACAAGCAACATCATAAAGTTTACTAAAAATGTTGATAAAATTGTAAGTCATTAGCGATAGAGTTTAAGTAACAAGAGCAATTGTTGACTATCATCAAATATAGAGATTAAACATGAAATAATTTTGTGCTACAGGCACTCATATAAACTTCAATATAATTGTTTATAAAATGGCTTTAGATATAAGCGATAGAGTTTGAATGACAAAATTAATTGTTAACTCACATGAAATATAGAAATTGTACATCAAATAACTTTTTGCCACATGGTTTAACATAAACTTTACTAAAATTGTTTAGAAAACGGTTACTGTAATTGGCGATGGGATTGAAGTTACAAAAGCAGTTGTTGACTAATATAAAATATTGAAAATGCACATAAAATATTTTTGTTATACGACCACCTATATAAACGTAAACTGAATTGGTTTTAGAATTACCCTAGCTATTAGCGATGTATTTTTAATAACAAAACTAATTATTTACTTACAAGAAATATAGGGATTGTACATGAAATAATGTTTTGCCACAAGCCCCAACATAAATTTCACGATAATTATTAATAAACTGCTATCGACATGTGAGCTACGAGAACCTATTTAAACACAAATTGAATTGTTTTTTTAATTGCAAGCTACTGCTATAAGCAATAAAGTTCTGATTGAAAGAGCAATTGTTGACTTACATTAAATTGTAGGATTGCCGATGATATGTTTTGGTGCTACAAGCACCTATTTTAACTTAAATTTCATTGTTTATAAGGTTATCTTGGCGGTTGGCAATAATTGTGTAATAACAACTACAATTTGTTGACTTACATGAAATAAAGTGACTGTACACGTAATAATGTTTTGCCATAGGCATCAACATATAGTTTACCTAAATTGGTAATAAAATAGTTAATTTTATTGGCAATAGAGCTCAAGTAACAAGAGAAATTGTTGAGTATCATGTTATATAGAGATTATACATGAAATAATTTTGTGCTACAAGCACTTATTTAAACTTTAATTTAATTGTTTATAAAATGGCCTTAAATAAAAGCGAAGAAGTTTGAATTACAAAATTAATTGTTGACTTACATTATATATAGCGATTGTACATAAAATATCTTTTTGCCACAAGCTTTAACATAAACTCTACTCAAATTGTTTATGAAACGGCTAGAGTAATTGGCGATGGAGTGAAACTAACAAAAGCTATTGTTGACTAATATAAAATAAAGAGAATGCACATAAAATATTTTTGTTCCACGAGCACCTATATAAACGTTAACTGAATTAGTTGTAAAATTGCCCTGGCTATTGGCGATGTATTTTTATAACAAAACTAATTGTTTACTTACAAGAAATATAGAGATTGTACATAAAATAATGTTTTGCCACAAGCACCAACATTAACTTTACCATAATTGTTAAAAAACTGCTATCGCTACTGTTGTTCGATTTTAGGTTACAAGAGAAATTTGTGACTCACAAAAATGATGTAAAATGTACTTAAATTATCTGTGTGCTACAAAAACCTATATAAAATCAAACTAAATTGTATAGACATTTGCCAGCCACAGATATTGGCAATGACGTTAGGCCTTAAAGAGCAATTGTTGACTCACATGAGATATTGAGATTGCTGATAAAATATAATGGTGCTACAAGCACCTAATTAAACTCAAATTTAATTGTTTATAAGGTAATCCTTGCTGTTAGTGATGATTGTTTAATAACAACAGCAATTTGTTGACTTACATGAAATAAAGTGATTGTACTCGTAATAATGTTTTGCCATAGGCACTGACATATTGTTTAACTAAAATAATAATAAAATTGTTAGGGTCATTAGCGATAGAGTTTACGTAACAACAGCAATTGTTGACATTATTCAAATAAAGAAATTAAACATGAAATAATTTTGTGCTACAAGCATTTATTTAAACTTTAATTCAATAGTTCATAATATGATCATAGATATAAGCGATATAGTTGTAATTACGAAATCAATTGTTCACTTACATGATATAAAGAAATTGTACATAAAATTATTTTTTGCCACAAGCTTCAACATAAACTCTACTCAAATTGTTTATGAAACGGCTAGAGTAATTGGCAATGGAGTGGAAGTAACAAGAGCAATTGTTGACTAATATGAAACAAAGATAATGCACCTTATATATTTTTGTTCCACAAGCACCTATAAAACGTAAACTGAAATGGTTTTTAATTACCCTTGCTATAAGCAATGTATTTTTAATGACAAGAGCAATTTTTAAATAATATTAAAAAAAAGAATGCACATAAAATATTTTTGTTTCAAAAGCACCTATATAAACGTAAACTAAATTGGTTTTAAAATTACCCTGGCTATTGGCGATGTATTTGTAATAACAAAACTAATTGTTTACTTATGAGAAATATAGAAATTGTACATGAAATAATGGTTTGCCACAAGCCCTAACATAAAGTTTACGATGATTGGTTATAAACTGCTATCGCTATTGTTGTTGGATCTTAAGACACAAGAGAAATTTGTAACTCACATAAATAAAAAAAATGTACACAAAATATTTTTGTGCTACAAGAACCTATATAAACTCAAACTGAATTGTATATACAATTGCCAGCCACGGATATTGGCAATGACGTTCTCATTTAGGAAGCAATTGTTGACTCACATAAAATATTAAAATTGTCGATAAAATATTTTAGTGTTACGAGCACAAATTTAAACCATAATTTTATTGTTTATAAGGTAATCCTGGCTGTAAGCGATGATTGTTTATCAACAACAGCAATTTGGTGACTTACAAGAAATAAAGTAATTGTACACGTAACAATGTTTTGCCATAGGCACTAACATATAGTTTAACTAAATTAGTAATAAAATTGTTAAGGTCATTAGCGATAGAGTTTAGGTAAAAAGGGCAATTGTTGACTTTTATAAAATATAGAGATTAAACATAAAATAATTTTGTGCTATAGGCACTTATTAAAACTTTAATTTATTTGTTTATAAAATGGTCTTAGCTACAACTGATGGAGTTTGGATTACAAATTTAAATGTACACTTACATAAAATATAAAGATTGTACATAAAATAATTTTTTGCCACAAGCTTTAAAATAAGCTCTACTTAAATTGTTTATGAAACGGCTGGAGTAATAAGCGATGTGGTGGAAGTAAAAAGAGCAATTGTTAACCAATATAAAATATAGAGAATGAACATAAAATATTTTTGTTTCACGAGCACCTATAAAAACGTTAACTAAAATGGTTTTAAATTACTCTGGCTATTGGCGATGTGTTTTGAATGACAAGAGCAATTGCTAACTGATATATTAGATATTGAGAATGCACATAAAATATTTTTGTTTCACAAGCACCTATATAAACGTGAACTGAATTGGTTTTAAAATTACCCTGGCTGTTGGCGATGTATTTGTTATAACAAAACTAATTGTTTACTTACCAAAAATATAGAACTTGTTTATAAAATAATGTGTTGCCACAAGCACTAACATAAACTTTACCATAATTGTTAATAAACTGCTATTGCTATTGTCGTTGGATATTAAGTAACAAGAGAAATTTTTGACTCACATGAATTATAGAGTTTGTACACAAAATAATTTTAAGCTACGAGCTGTTATATTAACTTAAACTGAATTGTTTACAAAATCGCTACAGTTATTGGCAATGACGTTTTGATACAAAGAGCAATTGTTGACTTACATGAAATATTAAGATTGCCGATAAAATATTTAGGTGCTACGAGCACCTATTTAAACTCAAATTTCATTGTTTATTAAGGTACTTTGGCTGTTGGTTGTGATGTTCTGATAACAACAGAAACTTGGTGATCCATTTAAAATACAGTGATTGTACACGTAATAATGTTTGGCCACAAGCACTAACATAAACGTTACTAATATGAGTAATCAAGTTGTAAGGGCCATTGGCGATAGAGTTTACGTAAAAAAAGCAATTGTTGACTATCATGAAATATAGAGATTGAACAAAAAATAATTTTGTGCTACAAGCAGTTATTTAAACTTTAATTAAATAGTTCATTATAGATATTTGCCATAAAGTTGTTATTACGAAATTAAATGTTTACTCACATGATATAAAGAAATTGTACATAAAATTATTTTTTGTCACAAGGTTTAACATAAACTCTACCTGAATTGTTGATAAAACGGCTAGAGTAATTGGCAATGGGGTAGAAGTAACAAGAGCAATTGTTGACTAATATGAAACAAAGATAATGCACCTTATATATTTTTGTTCCACAAGCACCTATAAAACGTAAACTGAAATGGTTTTTAATTACCCTTGCTATAAGCAATGTATTTTAAATGACAAGAGCAATTTTTAAATAATATAAAAAATAAAGAATGCACATAAAATATTTTTGTTTCAAAAGCACCTATATAAACGTGAACTAAATTGGTTTTAAAATTACCCTGGCTATTGGCGATGTATTTCTAATAACAAAACTAATGGTTAACTTACAAGAAATATAGGGATTGTACATGAAATAATGGTTTGCCACAAGCCCCAACATAAACTTTACCATGATTGTAAATAAACTGCTATCGCTATTGTTGTTGGATCTTAAGACACAAGAGAAATTTGTAACTCACATAAATGAAAAAAATGTGCACAAAATATTTGTGTGCTACGAGAACCTATTTAAACACAAATTAAATTGTTTGTTTAATTGCAAGCCACGGCCATTAGCAATGCCGTTCTGATTGAAAGAGCAATTTTTGACTCACATTAAATATTGAGATTGCTGCTAAATTATTTCAGTGCTACGAGCACAAATTTAAACTATAATTTAATTGTTTATAAAATAGCTTTAGATGAAGGCGATGGAGATTGAATTACCTAATTAATTGTAAACTCACATGAAATAAAGCAATTGTACATACAATAATTTTTTGCCACAAGCTATAACATAAACTCTACTCAAATTGTTTATAAAACGGGTAGAGTAATTGGCGATAAGGTAGGAGTAACAAGAGCAATTGTTGACTAATATAAAATATAGAGAATGCACATAAAATATTTTTTCTCCACAAGCACCTATTTAAACGTAAACTAAATTAGTTTAAAAAATACCCTGGGTATTGGCGATGTATTTTTTTTAACAAAACTAATTGTTCACTTCTAAAAAATATAGAGATTGTACATAAAATAATGTTTTGCCACAAGCACCAACATTAACTTTACCATAATTGTTAATAAACTGCTATCGCTATTGTTGTTCGATTTTAAGACACAAGAAAAATTTGTAACTCACATAAATGCGAAAAAATGTACACGAAAAATTTGTGTGCTACGAAAACCTATATGAACTCATCCTTGGTTTGGCGGGCAAAGGACTAGCACTGAAATCTGTGGAGCTTCAAACAATTTAACGATTTAATCCATAAAAAACCTGTGAAAAGTGAAAAACATAGAGCATAAATCCACTTATCTGATTAGGAAAAATCTCTTGCATCCGAAACAAGTCGAAGCTGAGGAAATAATTAAAGTTTTCAATCAAAATAGTGAGTGACAAATTATAAGAATTTAACATCCACCAGGACACACAATAGGGAAGCCATCTCCAACAACCAGTACACCTGCTCAGAACAATGTACAGCACAGCCAAGCCCATAACCACAGTTCAACAACCAACTTAACCAAACTACAAACATTAAAACAGAGAGTACTACCTGGCCTGCAGGGAAATTACTAAATTCTTTTCTGTTTTTATTTTATAATATTGGAAACTGAAATTTAAACATTTTATAAAGTTAAAATTTCCAAACATCTGAAACCATCATTATCACCATCACGCCGCCTTATTTATCTTAATCAACTTAGTTATTGACAATAGAAGTCTCAAAAAGAATCCAATACCAAAACTTTAAATTGAAACGAAAATACATTTTGGAAAATTGGAAATTGAAATTAAATTAATTTACATATCGGAAACACGTACATTTTAAGTAGTGAAAATCACTTCTTAGTATACGGGTCACGCCAAATTTACCAATTTGTAATTGAAACATACAGTGGGACGCGATTTAGGACGGCCTTACAGTAGGACAAATCCATACTATAGTCTACGGGTCACGCCAAAATTTGTCACTAAATCTCCCTACCGGCCCTATGCATGACAGGTATCGTAGGCGATGCCATGGATGCTGTCACTGCGTAGGTCTGTTGGCTTAAATTTTCATTAACTGCAAAATACAGTAAGACGTGATCTAGGACGGACCTGTACAGTAGGACACTGATAACACGGAGTCTCAAGTAATTTTCTTATGTAACTAATACTACAGTAAGACCCAGATAATACAGCTACTACTACAGTAAGACTCGAATAGGACGGACTTATACAGTGGAACTCGTATAACAAAAAGACTACAGTGAGACCCGAATAAGACAGACTTATACAGTGGAACTCGAATAACACAAAGACTACCCTTATATCACACATACTACAGCGAGACCATGATAATGCGGCCACCATAAGAAGACACAAATAAATCGTACGTTACAGTGGGACACATATGTTACGGATACGGATAAAGTATTGACTTGACAGGAAACGAGCAAAGGTAAATGTGAAGCACACCTAAACATAACGATTGGCGACGCCGTCCCTGAAATAAGTAACCACTCATTGGCGACGCTAATGAGTGTTGCCTATTTAACCTATGCCGAACATAATTATAGACGGGAACCAAATAGACAGAACCCCCTCTAACTCCCAAGAACTGCATAGCCTGACAACCACTGAAAAGAAAAAGCGTAAACTAACATTTGAGGACGACGATAAAGACAGCAAAAAAGCGAAACCACAAGCACTGACTGTCGACAATTTGCTGAAATTTGACGAATTTGAGGAAGGAAACGTAGCTAACAGCAACGAAATGAGTTTTCAGGACGTACTGGCAGCCATCACGCAGGGAAACCTTGAGGTCACAACAAATTTATCGCAAAAACTAGCAGCAACGGAAAACAATATTCAAGACCGACTTGACTCAATCGAACTTTCACTAAATGACAAAATGGAGGTGCTATCGTCACGAATACAAATTCTAGAAGACGAGAACGAGCTGCTCAAAGCTAGAATTGTAACATTAGAGCAGAACCCAATCTCATCAAACGGCTCCACAACGAACAACGAAATGGAAAAAAGACTCCTCAGAGTGGAACTAGAGGCCAGAAAACTCAATTTTATCTTCACTGGCATCAAAGTTCAAAAGGAAGAAAACCAGGAAACCCTAAGAACCCTTGTAACTAGTTTCATTCATGACACTCTAGAGCTTAAAACTATAAGCCTAGCCGCGGTCAGAAAAATCAGGATCAAAGGAAACATCTCGCTAGAGGAAGTCTGTGTCACCTTTTGCTCTCTGGAAGACCGAATTACGGTGATGGGAGCCCAGAAGAAGCTTGAGGAGGCAAAGAACTCTACCTTTTTCATTAACTCTGACCTACTGCCAGCGTTGGCCAAAGCAAAATATGAGGAGCGCAGAGCTAGGGATGACGCGAAATCACAAAGCAACAACGTCGTAACAAACATGCACACTACATAGGACAGTGGCGGGCCCATACACATAAAACAAACCAAACATAAACGAAACAAACCAACTGTAAATAAAATTCTATACTGGAACGTAATTGGACTCATGAGATACAAACAAGATAAAGCAGCAACAGTTGTACAAAATGACGTGGATATTTTTTGCTTATCCGAAACCTGGATTTCTGAAATAAATGACGACTTAAAGAGAATTTTTTAAGACTACACTATTACTGTGACCCCTGCTGTAGGCTAACGAGGCAGAAAGAGTGAAGAACTCATAATGAAAACTCGAAACAGTGTTACCAAGCTGTAAAACTGTATATCAAGACCGGCACAAAATCACAATTGAATACATATGCCAAGGAAACCCCACCCTCATCTGCTTCGCATACATACCGCCAGCATCGCAGTACGACGAAGAAATCGAAAACGTTTTTAAAGACACCTCTCAAACAGACAAAGATGAATCTTAATGGGAGATAACAACAGTAGGACTGGAAGCTTTGAAAACCCCTCAGAGGCTATGCAACATCTTAACAGAACCAGAAACTCGTCCGACCCGATTACTAACAAAAGAGGAAAAAAGTTAATAGAGCTTATCACGGAGCATGAACTAATAATACCTAATGGAAGAACTCCCTCTGATCAGCATGGCCACCCTACTTACATAGGACACAATGGTAGCAGATCTATAGATTTGTGTATATGCAATGACAAAACGATAGACTACGTTGAAGATTTCTCAGTAGTTGAATGCTTGAAATCAGATCACTTACCAATCCTGGTTAGAATCGGGCATAGCGGGCAAAACCAAGCTTGTGCTCTGAATGCAGTTTAAGATAAAATACAATGGAACAAAGAGAAGGCCAGAGATTTTCAAAACCAGCTCATGAAAGACAGCAAAGAATTGAACTTTAACCGATGTGATTTTAAAACTCTTAATAACTTAATCTACTAAGCGGCCAACAAAATCGGAATGCGCACTAAGACCAGTTCTGACTTAGGAAAGAATCACGGCCCCAAATGGTTTGATAAAGAATGTAGCATTGCTAAACGAAATGCTCTCTTTCTCCTGCACAAGTACAGAAATGACACACGACAAAATCGAATAAATAGTGACAGCCTCGACTACCTGATACAAGCCAAGAAAGAATACCGCAAACTCTGCCAGAAGAAAAAGAAAACATTTTTTGATGCAGTTCAAACAGAAATACACCATAGTAAAGACTCGTCAGGATACTGGAAGGCACTAAATATGCTAAGAGACAAAAAGCACAGTTTCAAAACAAACAACATTGAAAAATCCTAATGGGACTTGCACTTTCGATCTGTCTATGAAACCTCCGATACCGACATTGCGAAAGTGTGCAAACCTCTCGTAAAAGCTTTCCCAGGTGACCCTGCCTTGCTTGACGCTGAAATCACACTGCCAGAACTGTTTAAAGCAATCTAGAACCTTGCCAATAACAAATTGCCGGGAGCAGATGTCATACCCAATGAAGTGTGGAAAAATCTGGACTCATTATCGTACAACTACCTACTTCAGCTGCTTAACAAAGCTAATTTCGAACAAATACCAAATAACTGGGCAGAAATTATAACAGCACCGATTTACAAGAAAGGCGACGCAGAACTACCTATCAACTATAGGCCTATTGCCCTGATCAATACAATTACAAAGCTATATACCTGTATAATGTCAAACAGGCTTAACTCGTTCTGCTTTACAAACGACACAATATCGGAAAACCAAGCAGCCTACAAAAGAGAGCGAGGCTGCACAGATCATATTTTTGCACTCTACTCTTGCATCCTGAGACAACTAAATAGGCCAGCCCTAAAGAAGAAAGGAAAATTGTTTGCGCTGTTTGTTGATCTAAGTCAGGCATTCGATTCCATTAAACGGGATAAACTTTGGTGTAGACTGAAAGAATCGGGTCTGAGCGACCAGGTTATAGCTAAAATCAAAGAACTGTATGATTTGGCTAAAACCAAAATAAAGTGCAAGGACGGTTACACGGACATGATAAAAGTAATGGGAGGGGTCCTTCAGGATAAAACGCTGTCGCCAACTCTCTTTACGATATACATCGACAAAATAACTGAAATACTCCGAGCCAGTAACATACAAGGGATACAGATGTTCACCCTTGAATTACTCATTCTCCTGTACGCAGATGATATCATCCTTCTTGCATCAAACGATCTTGACCTACAAAAACAAATAAACACGCTCAGCAGCTTTTTTAAAGATAATGACCTAACAGTCAACCTGTCCAAACTTAAAGTCATGATCTTCCGCAAAGGCAACAAAATTAGTAACTCCATCAAATTTAAATGATAAAGCAAACCATTGGAGATTGTGAAACAGTACGTTTATCTAGGCGTCCTCTTTACGCATAGTGGAATCTTCAATGGAGCAACAGAACATTTCTTTGGGAAAGCAAGATTAGCGCAAACAAAGCTTTTTGAACTATTTTACCGCGCAAAATTAAAAGACATAAATATACATGTGAGACTATTTAACTCTCTTGTCAGCTCAATCTTAATGTATGCAGCACCTGTGTGGGGACTACGATACAGCGAACAACTATAAACTTTCCAAACAATGTTTCTTATAAGGCTAACACGAACATCTAACTCAACACCAGGATACTACCTGAGGCTGGAAACAGGAGCGCAAAATATCAAGATGCAACTGTTTAAAGCTCTCCTGACGTTCATTCAGAAGATCATTAGCTCTAAGGAAGACGGCATATCAAGGAACTGTTATAAAGAGATGTTGCAGATAAAAGGAACAGACCACATATACAACTGGATGTTACAAGTAAAAAAAATCTTTGCCGAAGCATCAATGGAAGGAACGTTCCAGAAACTAAACAGTGAGTATCTGAAGCTACATAAATCTGAAATCCTAGAAAAGTTTTAACTAAGCTGTGTTAATATGGACGTACAAAGGATGCAAAGCTGCAACACACTCACATACTATAGCCGCCTGAAGACCCACGCCCTAAGATCGGAATACTTTGGAATGGGACTAGCATGGAACATAGTGAAGTTCATACTGAATCTAAGATTTGGTCTACCTAGAATTGTACTTAGGGGAAAGGTCACTAACCTCAACGGAATGAACAGAATATGATAGCGAGCAGAGACACCTGACTGCGACCTGTGTGGGAGGGAAGACGAAAACACCTTCCATGTAATGCTCAACTTTCCACATTACGCACACCCAAGAACCAAATTCCTCAGAAAACTAAGCGACGCAAGACCAGCCAGGAAGAGCCTCATGGAACACATCTTCAACAAATACCACAACGCCGAGAAATTTGAACTACTTTTTAATTTCTGGGATACAGTCATCAGAACTCGAAATTTTTACTACGAATGCATCAGAAAGACCTGACTTCCCCCCCCCCCATCAAACTACAGATGACAACAATACTCTATATCACATACACATTATAATCTATAACAGGACAAAGAATGACTATATTAAACTGTGTAAGAATAATTACTAACATGCTCTCTTTTCAGCCAGAAAATAACTATAATTACATGTACTAAATCAAACATATTATATTAACATATCGACAAAATCGACTTAATAAATAAATTATTATTTATTATTATATTATCATATCAAACCGAGGATTAATTACCTCTGCAAAGCTAAAAATGTAAATTAACAATGTTGTATGGGCTGCGGCCAAATTGACTCAATGAATAAATTATTATTATTATTATTATATAGACTCAAACTGAATTAAATATACAATTGCCAGCCACGGATATTGGCAATGACGTTCTGATTTAAAAAGCAATTGTTGACTTACATGAAATACTAAGATTGCTGATAAAATATTTTCGTGCTACGAGCACTTAATTAAACTTAAATTTCATTGTTTATGAAGTTATCCTGGCTGTTAGCAATGATTGTTTATCAACAACAGCAATTTGTTGACTTACATGAAATAAAGTGGTTGTACACGTAAAAATAATTTGCCATAGGCACCAACATATAGTTTAACTAAAATGGTAATAAAATTGTTAAGGTCATTGGTGAAAGAGTTTAGGTAACAAGAGCAATTGTTGACATTAATGAAATATAGAGATTAAACATGAAATAATTTTGTGCTACAAGCATTTATTAAAAATTTAATTTAATTGATTATAACATGCTCTTGGATATAAGCGATAGAGTTTGAATTACAAAATCAATTGTTACCTCACATAGAATAAAGAGATTGTACATAAAATTATTTTTTGAGACAAGCTTTAGCATAAACTCTACTTAAATTGTTCATGAGACGGCTAGAGTAATTAGCAATGGGGTGGAAGTAACAAGAGCAATTGTTGACTAATATGAAATAGAGAGAATGCACCTTGTATAGTTTTGTACCACGAGCACCAATAATAACGTAAACTGAAATGTTTTTAAATTTTCTTGCTATAAGCAATGTATTGTGAATGACAAGAGCAATTGTTAAATAATATGAAATATAGAGAATGCACATACAATATTTTTGTTTTACGAACACCTATATAAACGTAAACTAAATTGGTTGTAAAATTACCATGGCTAGTCGCGATGTATTTTTAATAACAAAACTAATTGTTTACTATCAAGAAATATAGAAATTGTACATTAAATATTGTTTTGCTACAGGCCCCAACATAAACTCTACCATAATTGTTAATAAACTGCTATCGCTATTGTTGATAGATTTTAGGACACAAGAGAAATTGGTGACTTACATGAATTAAAGAAGAATGTACGCAATATATTTGTGTGCCACAAGCACCTATATAAACTATAACTGAATTGTATATACAATTGCCAGCGACGGATATTGGCAATGTGGTTCTGATTTAAAGAGCAATTGTTGACTCACATGAAATATTGAGATTGCCGATACAATATTTTAGTGCTACGAGCACCTATTTGAACTCAAATTTAGTTGTTTATAAGGTTATCCTTGCTGTGGGCGATGATTGTTTAATAATAACAGCAATTTGTTGACTTACATGAAATAAAGTGATTGTACACGTAATAATATTTTGCCATAGGCACTCACATATAGTTTAACTAAATTGGTAATAAAATTGTTAAGGTCGTTGGCGATAGAGTTTAGGTAACAAGGGCAATTGTTGACTTTCATGAAATATAGAGATTAAACATGAAATAATTTTGTGATATAGGCACTTATTCAAACTTTAATTTAATTTTTCATAAAATAGTCTTAGATATAAGCAATGGAGTTCGAATTACAAATTTAATTGTAAACTCACCTAAAATAAAAAGATTGTACATAAAATAATTGTTTCCACAAGCTTTAACATAAGCTCCACTCCAACTCTACTCAAACTCTGCGATGGGGTTAAAATGACAAGACTGATTCTTGATTCACATAAAATGTAGAGATCGCACATAAGATATTTTGTGCTACGAGGACGTATATAAATTTAAACCTATTTGTTTTTAAAACTGCCTTGGCGTTTTGCAATTGAGTTTCGATAAAAAGGGCTGACGTACATGAAATATAGTGACTGTACATGAAATATTGTTTTGCTACAAGCACTAACATAAACGTCACCTAAATTGTTAAAAAAATTGCTATGGCTATTGGCGAGCGAGTTCAAGTAACAAGAGCAATTGCAGACTTACATGTATTTTAATGATTGTACATAAAAAAATTTTGTGCTACGAGCACCTATATAACCTTGAAGCTATATGTTCTTAAAATATCCTTGTCTATTGACGATGGAGTTTTGATAACAAGTGCTAACCTGTGCTAGGTTAAAGTCTAGGGATTGTACGTTAAATGGGTTTATGCTAGTCACATTGACGTTCAAAGTATTACGTCTCAGAAATCCTTAGGTAATGTAAACTCAACGTTTCATATCTTTTTATTATTAGTTTTCTTAAATTATGATTTGTTGTCTGTATGATTTATAAGCATTCGAAAAGAAGTTAAAAATTGTTTAGTTATAATTTTAGTTTTGTTTTTGCCTTGTTTGAGTTATTCATATTACAAGATGTATTATAAATATCATCGGCGAAGGCTATTTAAATTGCTTTACACTTTTACGGCAGTTTTACCTGTGATAGTTTACAGTACTACAAACGGATTTTAAAAGTTTCAGTTTAGTAGTAAGCAATTAGTTCTTCCTTTATTTTAGAATAATAAAAAATGTTTAGTGTCACTACATTGAATGCTGAAATTATAAAAATTATTATAAGAAAGGATTAACTGATGACAATAACAGATGTGTAATATTTGTGTGATATCAGTTTATATTTTTTTATTACCGGCATTGTATGTAGACTAAAAGTGTGAGCAGTTTAGATGAAATCAAGCAACAGTATATGATCATATAGCCTGTCATAGGGAGCAGTCATATAGTATGTCAAATTTAAATAAATGCGCTTTAAATTAAAATTATTTCAATGCTTGATTTGTTGTATTCACTCACAAGATAATATCGCTTTATACCCAATGTCTTCTGAATTTAGATGAAATGTAAGGCCAGGTAGTTTCATTTTCTGTAATAAAATTGTAACATACAATAAAATATTTTGCATCAAATCTAATAATTCATTTATTTTATTTTGTTTATAATTATAGCCTATTAAATGGTAATAAACAGATGATAGCCAAAATGTTGAAACAACATATGCTCTTGGTTTTGACTTATAGTGGCTTTTCATAGGATTTTTATATTTAAAAAATTACCCAAAGTATCAGCGGCGGAGGCTTAGGAAAATAAAATGTTGTACGAGGAATTTCCGCTTCTTCCGGGTTCACAGGCTTTTGAATGGATTTTAATATTCGAAGGTCAAGCAAGTTTAAAATAATTAGCAAAGTACCAGCGGCGGAGGCTTTAGGAAAGCAAAATGTTGTACGAGGAATTTCCGCTTTTTAGATGCTGAGCTTAAGCATCTTGTAAAATGGTCATATCCGTCCGTCCGTCCGTCCGTCTGTTGGCCGTACACTACAGGTCACAGCTTTGAAGCCAGTAACTTCAAAAAACTTTAAAACGACCAGAAATGCGAGCAGGCAGGTCTGTATTGTTTTTTTACTTTGGTCGGACTGACCATTTCTTCACAATTAAATGTTAACTGGACCCATGTCAAAACTCAGAAAAGTGAGCTTTCTAAAAACGAATCAGTACGTGTATATAATTGAGAACGTACATAAACATACCTAATTTTGAAGTTTTCCGGGGCAAATAGTATATTCTCTTATAGTACGGACCCAAGCAATCTCAGCTACAGTATTCAATGGCAATAGCATTATGGCATGTAGTCTGATTGTCTGATGCAGGGGTGACGCGCAAATGACTTCCGGCGAAAATTTCTTTTAAACACACCCACCCAGCTACTGTCACATTCACATTAGGTGAGCAGGTTAGAGGTGACGCGCAAATGACGTCAGGCGAAAATTTCGTTTAAACACCCCCACCCAGCTGCTGTCGCATTCACATTAGGTAAGCAGGTTAGAGGTGACGTGCAAATGACGTCAGGCGAAAATTTCTTTTAAACACCCCCACCCAGCTACTGTCACATTCACATTAGGTGAGCAGGTTAGAGGTGACGCGCAAATGACGTCAGGCGAAAATTTCGTTTAAACACCCCCACCTAGCTGCTGTCGCATTCACATTAGGTAAGCAGGTTAGAGGTGACGCGCAAATGACGTCAGGCGAAAATTTCTTTAAAACACCCCCACCCAGCTGCTGTCGCAATCACATTAGGTAAGCAGGTTAGGGGTGACGCGCAAATGACGTCAGGCGAAAATTTCTTTTAAACACCCCCACCCAGCTACTGTCACATTCACATTAGGTAAGCAGGTTAGGAGTGACGCGCAAATGACGTTAGGCGAAAATTGTCTCTACACACGAATGAACAGAAACGTCTAGTACTTCCCCTTAGTTGCGCACAAACAGTTCTTACACACCTCCCCCCACCAAGCATTTCCACTACACTAACTTTTGTGCAACGAGACGCAAGTACGCTACCGGCTAAGGATTCGCTCAGCGGATCAAAAAGAAACGCCGAGTTATCGAGGATAGGGACAAGTCTCCTCTCAGCCACAGAGCCGATTTAACTTTAAAGTTTCCATCCTATTTTAACCACATTTCACGTACTTACCTGTATGCGTAACAGATATTTAGGGATTGTCAATAATATAATGACCTGATTTGTGAATAGTGCAATTTATAAAAAAATTTCAACTATATTAAACTACATGGTACGAACATTGGTATGTCTTATTGATTGTAGGGGAGCTTCCATAAACAGTCTGGCACTTTGAGTCAAATTTAAACGTTTCAGCAATTCTTCTTAATTCTGTCTTCACACTTAAAAGGATAATACCTAACTAAAACCTTTTATATAAGACAATAGGATTGATTTCTAGGTATTTAAAATATGCGTTTGGGGCTCACTATTTGGGCGCGCTATTTAAAAAACGACCCTTGAAACCATTTAAATAAACCTGACGGCCAATTTTCAATCCTGATAAGTAAAATAACTTTTTGAGCAGAAAGAACATAAAATTTAGCACATTTTACAACTGTACCCCTTTCTGTCAGACTTGTCTTAGTAAACGATAATGAGGGGAAAAGCGAAATCTGTATGCTAAAGCATCTGTATGCAATCGGTATAAGAAGTCACAAAGCATTCAAAATTGAACGTAAACGTTTAAATTTGAACGCCTCACGATCAAAAATAATCGTTTTGCAAAAAACCTGGTCGTTCAAATTTAAACGTCACACGTTCAAAATTGACTCAAAGTGCGCGACTGATAAATCTTATATCATCTTTTAGCGTAACATAAATTTTTTTGCGCCTTTGTTGAAGCTGAGCATCTACTTCGGGCCAGCCCACGGTCGACAAATCCGGCGCGAAGCGCCGGATTTTTTCGGTTTTAGAGGCTTTTGAATGGATTTTATTATTCGAAGGTCAAGCCTGATAACAATAGTAAGCAATGTACTACCAGCGGAGGCTTCAGGAAAGCAAAATGTTGTACGAGGAATTTCCGCTTTTTTTGGTTTCAGAGGCTTTTGAATGGATTTTAATATTTAAAAGTTTAGCCAGTTTAAAATATTAAACAAAGAACCAGCGGCGAAGGCTTAAGAAAAGCGATATGTTGTACGAGGAATTTTAGCTTTTTTGGTTTCAGAGGCTTTTGAATGGATTTTAATATTTAAAACTTTTGCCAGTTCAAAATAGTAAACAAAGTACCAGCGGCGAAGGCTTAAGAAAAGCGATATGTTGTACGAGGAATTTTTGCTTTTTTAATTTCATAGGCTTTTAATGGATTTTAATATTCAAAAGTTTAGCCAGTTTAAAGTAGTAAACAAAGTACCAGCGGCGAAGGCTTAAGAAAAGCGATATGTTGTACGAGGAATTTTTGCTTTTTTGGTTTTAGAGGCTTTTGAATAGATTTTAATATTTAAAAGTTTAGCTAGTTTAAAATAGTAAACAAAGTACTACTGGCAAAGGCTTAAGAAAAGCGATATGTTTTACGAGGGATTTCTGCTTTTTCGGTTCCAGAGGCTTTTGAATAGATTTTAATATTCAAAAGTTTAGCTAGTTTAAAATAGTAAACAAAGTACTAGCGGCGAAGGCTTGAGAAAATCGATATGTTGTACGAGAAATTTTAGCTTTTTTGGTTTCGGAGGCTTTTAAATGGATTTTAATATTTAAAAGTTTAGCCAGTTTAAAATAGTAAACAAAGTACCAGCGGCGAAGGCTTAAGAAAAGTGATAAATTGTACGAGGAATTTTAGCTTTTTTGGTTTCAGAGGCTTTTGAATGGATTTTATGATTTAAAAGTTTTGTGCATAGTGTTAAATGTTTAAATTTTATAGTAAGATTTTTCATCCAGGTAGAAAAGTTTGACAGTCGTTGTTATTTTTTACATGATTTTTGCAAACATAATTGTTGCCATATGCAACGAGGAAACAAAATATCCGGCAATCAAAAATTTATTCTGCCCACTGTGTTGCGGCTAGAAAGATAATTACATAAAATTATAATTAAATAGCTGGGTAAATGATATCTGTCATGTAGCTTTTGAATCAGTTTTACATATTTAACTGTGTCAAAGGCTTTACAAAGGTCAATAAACAGTACAGCACATAACTGTTTATCTTCCAAAGCTGAGTAAATTTTATGTGTTATTTTAATAAGTGCGTGTAGTCATGATTTGCCTCTGCAAAAACTAAACTGTATATCAGAAAGTAACTTATTATCTTCTACATAATGCCTAATTCGAGAAGCAATGACTGCTTCAGGAAGCTTTGAGAGAAATGGGAGTATTGAAATAGGCTTAAATGAGGTAGACAAAAGTTTATTACATTTTGGTTTGAGCAGAGACGTTAAAAAAGTTTCTTAAAGTTATAAGAAACTGATCTGTTTCTAGTACATGGACATACTACCTTTAGTGTCTCTAATTAAATTAATAACTTCCTTAACTGTGACCCAGGGAAAATTTAAATTATCAGTTCTAACTGTTTTAGCTATATTCATAATTTCAGAATCGTCATTGTTGTGATTAACAACTAAGGAGTCAGCAAGGCTGTCAGTTATAATTTAATTGTCAGTAATAATCGAGTTATTTATATTTAGTTCTATAATATAAGTAGAACTAACTGTAATCCCAAGCAAAAGTTTAAATGCATCCCATGACCCCTTAGGTGTTTTACATTGTTCAAATTTAGAGCGATAAAAACTAATTTTAGCATATCTTAGAGTAAAGGTAACCTTATTACGACAGGCTTTATATTAAGCCCAAGTTACAAGTGTTTTGTGTTTTATCGCCCTTTTCTTTAAATAGTTTTTTCAATGAATAAGTTTCCTAATCTTACTAGTGAGCCATGCATTAGGATTTGCCTTAATCCTTTTAGTAATAGTAGACGCACATTTGTTTAAAACACAATAAGTCAGTATTTCTAATGCATTAACCTTTTCCTTAATTAAGTTAAAGCTATTTAGAATAGACCATTTCGGACCATTTGTCATCTTTGGATCTTTTTATTTGATTTTCAGGTGTATAACAAGCTTTATTTTATAATATAGGCTAAGCATAAAAATTAACTTAAAAAGTATTTTTTTTATTTTGACGTTTGTCTTCAAATATTTCTATAACTCCAATTGAAATTTTTTGTTTATTTCCTAATATAAGATTGTAATTATCATTTTAAACTAGTATTTTCTTATTTTCAATACACAAGCCATGTATGTATACATCATTGTTTTGTTGAAGTCTTATAGATAAAGTATTCTTAGATCAATTTTCTAAACATGTAAAAGCTGTAGGACCTGTGTTATATTTTTTTATATTGGGTTGTGGTGCATTTTCAATTGTTAATTTTTGTTTCTTGTCTTTTTGTACTAACTTAATAGCTCATGCTTAGTGCTTTGTTTTTAACTGTATTAGTAATATTTTTTGTAGCTTTTAATATAAAAGCATAATTTTTTCCTTGTTTTAATGTGACAGCATCATTTCTTCTTTTCTTAATACAAAATTAATTTTTTATTTTTTTATTATTTCTATTTTTTTAATAACCTTATTTAGCGTTTACTTTCTTCTGCTACACTCGCTTATATATGTGAAATACCTAATTGTTGCTTTTAACATGTCTTTTAATACAAGGTTTTTGTTGTTTATAGGCTTTGTTTTAGTTTATGGTTTTAAATTGTCAGTACTGATTTTTATTAGTTGTTAATTCAACTTAACTCATAAAAATATTTAAATATCTTTGCCAAGTTCTTAAGCATTTAAAATACTAAGATGTTTGGTTTTTAATGTTGATACAAACATATTTATATTTAAATTCTTCTTGTTCTTTATCTTATTTAAAGTAAACGTTTCCTTAATTTCTTTATTTTGTTATTTAACAAGTTTAATAATTATTAGATTTGTTTGTAAAACTTTACCTGCATACAGTATCTGTTTTGCAAATTAAGGTTTATAGCAGCAGTGTGAAAATGGTATTCCTAACACACTTACGACTACGACTTCATTTTTAAAAAGTAGTTTAGTTGAATCATTTAAAGCTTTTTTTATAGAAAAATCAGCAGTTTAAACACATTTTGTAACATTTTCGTATTTATTTTACCTTACTGAATTTAAAAACATAACTACGACTACGACTGCAACTACGACTCTATGTTTTTTGAAAACAGTAAAAAATCATTAGTTACAGTGTATTGTAATAAAAAAAAGTAGTTTTAACACTTTTTGTTGTATGTGACAAATATTTAGTATAGTTTACATTTAAAAACATGTTTTACATTAAATTTGTTTTTCTTATTAAAAAGGAAACAATAACATAAAATGTAGTATTTGTAAGGTAAAGAAACAGTTAAATGAATTTCGAAAAGATTATGCGACTCAAACAGGTCTGAGACCTGAATTTAAAGTTTGTTCTAAAGAAAAGGAAAGTGTACTTATGATGTGTGAATGTGGATGTATAAGAAGACGTGCTAAAATTGCAAGAAATAAAAAATAAAATATTTATAAAAAACGTATGGTAATATATGAATAATAGCGCAAAGCACAAAGAGAACATAGACGGTATAATTTTTATGAAATGCAATGTAAAAACACCTAATGATGAAATTAAACAAGTTATAACTAAAAATAATAGAACTATGATGCAAGCAAAATGTAAGGTGTATAATACTCAAAAGTGTACTTTTATCAAAACTACTCAAATAGGCGGGTCGAAGACCCTCGAACTGAAAGTAGGTGGTAATATAGTTGATAAAATTAGTAAATATATAGAAAAAGCACACTATATATGTAGTACTTATCTAAGACCAGGTACTACTTTTCAAGAAAGAATAGCAAAAAGGGATTAACCAGTCGATCGAATTGATAAAGCAGCAATGCATCACGATTTATCGTAAAATATTTACAAAGATAAACATAATAGACATAAAGCAGATACAAAAAATACTCAAAGACATAGATAAAGTTGAAAACTTAACATTTAGTAAAAACGTTAAACGTGTTTTAATTAAAATTGTAATTAAACCAACATTAAATCTAAGACGTGAAATAAACAAGTCTTGACGGTTCTAAGAGCTTCAAGGGCACAGCCTGCTAGATAAAGAAGATAAATCATATAAAATTTGAGATTCTGTATAAAAAGACCCTTTAACAGGATATGTAGGACTAAATAAATTAGCTAGAAAAACAAGAATTATACCTTAAATAGTTAAAGAATATATAGCTACACAGTATACATATAATAAGCATATAGGTAAAATAAGAAAATTTAAACGTAAAAGATATTATACACCAGGTATAGACTCAATATGGCAAGCTGATTTAGTGTTTATGCCTGAGATATGAACTCAAGATAATTAAAGATATAGATATATTTATTTGATTATTGATCCCTTTTTTAAATATGGATAGGCTATACCTTTAAAAACAAAAAATGCAGATAATGTAGTAGATAGTTTTGAATAAGTAATAAGTCTGTAACGTACTCCAGAAAAACTACAATCTGATAAAACAACTGCATACAGTGGTAGAACAATTAATAAGCTGTTTAAAACATATAAAATTAACTAGTTTACAACCAAAAATAAAACAAAACCAATAATTGTAAATCGATTTGCAAGAACCATTAAACAAAAAATGTCAAAATATATGACAGAACGAGGAACAACTAGATACGTCACTGTTTTACAAGATCTTATAACAAATTATAATATTCCTAAACAAACAAGCTTAAAAATGAAACTTATTAAAGCATGTCAACCAAAAAATGAATTAATTGTATATTTAAATCTTTATGGTTTAAAATCTAGATTAGGAGAGTTAAACAATACAAATAATATAAATAATAATTCACACGAAGAGCTACGCCTAGGAAAAAATGAGTAAGAACACATTTATTTGAAATAAAATTTAATAGAGGTTATACTCCCTAATTTGCAGAAAGCAAATACTGTATATTAGTGAAGGTATACTGATAAATCCTATAACCTATAAGCTTGTAAACTACCATAATAACGAAATTAAAGAAACGTATTATGCAAACAAAATAACACTATACAACAAGAAAGAGAAAGATTTTAAATATAAATATATTATAGAAACAAAGAAAACAAGAGCTCCTAATATTATAGAAGCTTTGGTAAAATGCAAAAGATATTCTAATATTTTCTAAGTAAGGTAAATTCAACACCAGAAAAAATAAATAACTTTAAATATTTAAAACAAAAACCTGAAAAAAACAAAAATAAAATAAAACACATGTAGCTAAAGAAAAATATTGTATAAAATAAACATATTTAATCGAGTGAAGCAGAACAAATTAAACTTCAACTAAAATTCTTAAAAAAAACATGAAGAAAATAGAAAGTTAACAAAACAATTTATTATTGAGAAAAAAAGTAATAATGCTTTTACATTAGAACAAAAAAAAGTAAACACAAAATATTACTGATACAGTAAAAAACAAAGCACTTTCAGCTTCAAAATAATTAGTTGTCAATTCTAAACATACTAATTGAAAAAATATTTTACATCATTAATACTCTAAATTAATGGAATTTAAAACTGGTAATGATTAATTGTTAGACAATCTAGCTTTAGCAAATCAATCTGCACAGGAAAGAAGAGAGGCACAGTTTGCTATTGAAAACTCATAAAATTTAATTGTACACTCACCTAGTTTAAAATCTATTTTATATGTCACAACAAAATCTAAATGTTTCGAATTCCGCACATCAACCTTTATTGCCCTCTTTAACATCAGAGAAAAAAACTATAGCAGTTGTAAAGCATAATCAAAAACAAAATTCAAAAAGAATGTTGACGTCACTACCCAAACACATTACTGAAAACAGCAAACAAAAACATTCTTTAAAATCTGGAGCCTCTGCTACTGCTGCAGTTCGTGCTACATTTAAGAACACGTATGCACCGCCTTCACTACAACAACCGGAAATGACTACAAATGACCTGTACGGCCTATTAGTAAAAAAATTAAACTCTTCCTACATTGCATTGACACCGGAAGTTCAAATCATTTTTCAATCTTCTTTTAAACGCTAAAACTGAAATTAAAAAATTAAAAAAAGAACGCGAAAATACAGCTGGTAAAATTCAATTGCTTCAAAAGCGCTTCATAAATAAGAACTTGATGATGTTTAATATACTCAAAAAAATAAATAAAAACAAAACAGAAACAAAATCTAAAGTTCACTACCTGTTAAAAACTCTAAAACTTGAGAATATTAAAATTGACGACGCCTACCGTATTAGGACTCCTAAAAATGGATACACACGCCCAATACTGCTTCACCTCATACAAATAAACGACAAGAATAAAATAACAAAGGCAAAAGTTCAACTTTCAAATGACCCATCAACTCAAAAGATTAATGTATCTGCAGCCTATACTTAACAAAAACGCCGAACTATTAAATTACTGCTTACGTATGGACACTAAGAAAAAGCAACCACCCTACAACCAAATTTAAAATCCAAAATGGAATTCTACAGCTGAAACAAAATAGGACTGCATCAAGCTGGAAAATCAACGACAAAAAAGAAATAATTGAATTTATAATTTGAACCCTGTTTACCCGATTACACCCAAAATATTTGCTGTAGCAGCCTCAATTTCAGCATTTTTAAATTTGATCCTTTAAAAATTCAATACACTTGATTTGTTTAGGTTTACTCATAACATCGTAATTATGTGCGCCTATTTATGGTATCTACACCAAATTCTAATAATAATGTTACTTATAGTCAATAAATTATCACATTGTATCAGGCAAACTCCTCAGTAATGAGCATAAACTACAATTTTGAACAATAAAACTAATTATCCAGTGTTATGGGCGCCAGCTTAAATGGAACTTATTGTATAATAAAAAATATTGAAAATGTACCAGAACTCATTTTTTAAAAATATAAAGAGGGTTTTATAGCTTTTAAATATTTAGGTAACTTATCTAAAGATGCTTTATTAATAAAACTACAAGTAGATGATAATACTAACACTGATGGTTATTATATTGGAACCAAAAAAATACAGGATTTGAGTGATAATTTTATACATTTATTAGGAGAGAAACATGAACTGTCAATTAATGTATGAGAATTATTAACTAGAATGCATCCTGATGAAACCAAATATGATATGTATGACGCTGATTCATATGCCTGGCTTATGGTTAAAACTTAAGCTTGTTATACACCTGAAGGTAAATAAGAAAGTTCAAAAAGTGAAAAATGAAGTATTATTTCAACATAAGATGAAGCAATAATAGGTCAAGGCCTCAGGAATGGTTTTGACTGGGTAAAACATAGTAATATTAAATTTATTATAGATGATCCTGATATTTTTGCATCATAGTTATAAAATACATTAGCTAATATGCAAGCAGGTCATACAAATATTGATACAAGTGATATAGAATTAGCTACTAAAATACTGAATAAATTTAAAATACATTTTTCAGATAAAGCTTTTAGAAATATTTATTCTATACTTATCAATAAATTACATGGTAACTGAATAATGAAAATGCTATGACTATTATAAAAATCTTAGACAATCTTCTACAAGAAATCAAAGTATTAGGTATTGAGAGCAAAATATTAAATACTTAACGAGAAACAGATATATTGTTGCATACAAAATAAAACAATATCACAGCCTATTATGAGGTACCAGCTCTTATTAAAAATGGAGCCCAAATAGACTTAAAAAAGGTATCTGCTTACTATTTATTACCTAATATAGATAAAAGAAATAATAATTTTAGATATAAAAAAGATAGTAGTGATTTTATTGATATTACTTTAGAATCAGGAAGTAATAAAAGTAAGCTGAAAGTATTGCTAATAAAATCTAAGATAAAATGCGTCTAAATGTTAATAATAATGTTATAACAAAAAAAGATAAAGACAAATTTTTAGGTAATGTTACACGAATTAAGCCAGATAGCAGGTTAGCAACCCGACGGGTTGCGATTAAAAAATGTAATATATATTTTTCAGTTTTAGTTGTTACAGTAAATAGGGTTGTGGTCAAATCGACTTCAAGGTTGCCTAGTATAAGCTTTAAATAAAGTTTATTGTAGGTTAAGTTATTACTATAGGCTTTGGACCGCGCAAATTTTGACCAGATGCTTGCACGGGGTATGCTTCAACCTTAACATTGCCAGGGTAAAGCTTTAATCTTAACTTTTCCAGGGTAAAGTTTTTCCCATAGGCGTGGTAGGAGTAGGTTTTAACGAGGGCTTTATTATTATTATTATATAACCAGAGCCTTGTCTGTGTTACAGTATGGAATCGGACTTCCTCGGGGTGAGTTTTGATCATTGACTTGCCCCGGTAACGCTATAGCGAAAGACTTCGATCAGAGGCGTGCACGGGATAGGTTTACTGTATCGTCGGATGGCTTAATTATTTACCACAAACTTGCCCAAAATTAATGATTTGCCTCACCGGCCGCGTGCTATTATATTTGTTGAGCCCACAGGCTTGCTTGGGGTTAGCTTTGTGCAGAATTTATAAGAATTTGTTATACGGGGGAACTTATACGGGGGATATTTTTTGATTACCTTATGTCTATAATAATGCGCGGGCCGGTAATATTACGCGGCTCTGAGAGGTCTCAGTTTGAGTAGTACGCGGGCATGTAATAGTACGCGGGTGAGGAGAAAGAAAAAAAGTGAAATTTTTACTCTGGTTGCAAGGTAATGGCAGGAGAAAATAATTTCTATACGCCGGCACGCCGGTAATTTGTACATTGTATTTAGTACGCGGGTTTTAGAGGTACAAATTTAAATTGTACGCGGTGTGTTCCATTATAGAATTACGGGTAGTTCGTTATCGACATAATCCGTATTTATTTAGGCATCCGTTTGACCATAGACTTAAGTTGGTGGCTCTTAACTGTGGCCAACCCATATCCCATTATGGAGTTTTTAATTTAGAGATTAAAAAGAAAATAAATTGATGGAACGCGACACTGCTACGCCAATATTATTGCAAAACTTCCCATTGCATTGAGTGTTGGTTCTGTACTGCAGTGTAGACATAGATACGAAGATTAAAATGAAGTGGTTGAACAAAATTATTGTTATTATTATTATTAACAAATTCTGGCCAAGTTCCATTTATTTTATCAGCTTTCATTTTTTTTCTCAATTTTTTATGGCGTTCAAGTTAGAAGTATTTGTAATTAAAAATCTAGCTATGTACCAATCAGGACCCTGGAATTTTTAAAAGTTTGAATTTCCAGGCTGTGATTGGTGCAGAGCTAAAAAGTTAAAACGTGAATAATTCAAAAAAATGCCAAAACACTAAATTTTCCAAGACCATCATTCCATCTGCTGGACCAAGGCCTATCTAATGACACCCCAATAAGGGGTAAATTCGTAACACTGTAGGAGGAGTTCACTGTGAGAGCTCGCAACCCCTCATAATACTGCAAATTTTTATTTAGAGATACTTCTATTGCCAAATGTGTTATCAAAATTTCAGCTTGTTATGTTGTAGATTTTACTCCAAGTAATTTAATTGGAAAAAACGCAAGGATTTACGCGTAAACTACCTACATATGATACATATTTCTCAGACACAACTGTCGATTTAAATCATGTTAACACAGTACTTGTACATTTTGATTTAGTGACAGGATGTTCTATAAATGCTAGACCATCCAAATGTATTTATTTATTCACACTAAAAGTATCAACAGGTAATAAAATTAAGGAAGAAGCTACACAACCAGTATATTATAATGTAGATCAGGAATATATCAATGAAATAAAGATATGGTTGACTAATAAAGAACTCAATCCAATTAATTTTAGAGAAGAAGATATAACAATTACTTTATCTTTAAAATATAAATAAATGAATACAAAACTGAGTAAATAAAATATAGTAAAATGTCAATAAGACAAGATGTCAACAAAAGTGATACAAAAACAGAGCATTAAGCCTGTTAAGATGCTTTAAATATAAAAAGTAAACCTTCTTGGAAAATTATAATGGAGCAATTAAATGAATACTATTCTAAATATATAAATTAATTACAAATTTTTCTTTTAATAAATAAATGCACAAACTTTGATTGAAATATACTTGGATCTTCAACATCTAATAACTACTTGTGTTGCAATAACATATTTTGTAATTTTAAAGATTATTTACAACAAGAAAAATCACATTTCAATGAATCAGTAGCAACTACAATCAGCATTGATGATGTAAATAACTTTTTTCTATTAAAGAATATTTTCTTTATTATTGAGGTTGATTTAGTAACAAAATCAAATGGTACAAGATATACAGGTACAGAGTTAATTACATTAGTTAGTATTAAACTCATGTTTCTATTTAGTCAAGTAATCTTAACATTTGACGATACAACTGCTGAACAGTGTAATAGACCAGGTCATGTAAGTTTAATTCAAGGATTATAGAAATAAAGTCATAGTTTTAGTTCAAATAAGGAGCATGGACAAAGCTGGTCTTTAGACGAAAGTGAATATTCTGCAACAATTGATAAAAACCCAGTATTTGCAAACGGACATTATTTTTTATTTAAATTTAATGCAAATGCAGAAAATAAAGGTAAAGTTCGTTTTATAATTCTATTCTCACATATCTTTAGATTTAAAGGTTAAAAAGTATCAGAAGTAAGAGTTTCTGTCGATTTTGTTAGAGTACTTAATAATAATGCTGTATTTAAATCTAGTGCTCAAGCGACAGCAGGTACAGATGATGTACTTGATGGTTTAATTAACCTTATAAGGTCCATTTGCTCAGACTTTGCGACATACCTGTAGTTGCAATGGGCTTGGAATACAGATTTTAGTTAATAAATTTAGAATAAACAGGCGAAACACGCAAATTTATGTGTAAGAAATCCGAATTAATAGCCAAAATGCACAAAATTAGGTTTTTAAAAACAAAATTTTAAGCCAATGGACTCAGGATTGTGTGAATCTTTATCTAAAGCTATTTTGAATTTTCTTGGACTACATGAGACAAAAAATAAAGAAGCAAATAATAAATAAAGGGTTTGCAATGAGTTCAGAGAGGGATAAAGGCAAGTACCTAAAAATAAAGAATACTTTATTTATAATATTTTAGTAGTTCATTACTTCCAAATTCTATTTTATTAACTGTCACTGTGATTGAATTAGATGAATTTTACAATGATTCTGACTTAGAAGAGGAGTATAAAGAAACTGATAGTAGCAGTAGTGAAGATAGTTCTTCTGAAAGCGATTCTGAGAATGACGATGTGGGTATCGTAGATGGATCTGCTTTGTCAGCTGCATATAACATATGGCATAAAGGTTATAATTTTACTCCTAACGTGCCTGAATGCTCCTACGGTGTAAGCGTTTTGGATCTCGGGCCGCTTGAGTTCAGTTTGACTCTTCTGACAGTTTTGCGCCATATTGTACAAGATGACGTTATAAATGAAATCCTTACCAAAACAAATCGGTACGCAGGTCAAATCGAAGCCTCAAAGCTGGGTTCCCTAGAGGGATGGCATTACGTAACAGCCAAAGAGCTTAAGTCGTTTCTCGGCTTACAACTTTTGATAGGAATAAACAAACAACCAAGTTACAAAGACTACTAATCGTTAAATCCTATTCTACACATCCCCATTTTTGGCAAAACAATGGCTAGAGATTGATTTCTGTCTATTTTACGTGCGTTTTATTTTATAGACAATGAAAGCACAGGAGCAATAGACCACATGCTCAACAAACTGGGAAATTTTTTTCCTAAAATTATGCAGAGGTTTCAAAATTTATTTGAACCGGGAGAGTATCTATGTATTGTTGAAACTCTGCTGCTTTTTAAAGAAAGGCTGTCCTTTTTACAGTACATACCTTCAAAAACAGCAAGTTATAGGATCAAATTTTACGTCATTGTTGACTGTGAAACTAAGTTTGTGGTTTCGCTTTTACCCTGCACTGGAAAATATACAAAAATATCTCAAGACCTAGAAAAGCAGTTAGGATACGGAGGTGCCATAGTAAGTACCCTTATGGAATTGTATATAGATGAGAATCAAAAAATTGTTGTCGACAACTTTTTAGCGTCTCCTGTCTTTGCAGATTATTTACTTCAAAGAAATACGTACTTGCTAGAAACAGTTAGAGCGCACAGGAAAGAAATGCCTAAAATGACAACAAAATTGAAGAAAGGGGACGTTGAATTGTTTTACACCAACAATAAAATGGTCCAGAGGTTGTGAAATTATAATATCAAAACATTTATATCATTTTTTTTAATTTTAAGGTATAATTTCAAAAAATGTGCCAAAAAGATGTGCCATTGAAGCGGTATGTCAGAAAAGATAGCAGTAACGCGCTTTCAAAACAAAAACCTTCGTCAGTATTGTTGTACAATAGTACAATGGGAGGGGTTGACGATGTCGACAGGCAAATCCAACTGTACACTGCTGAGCGAAAAACCACTAAATGGTACTGGAACGTTGCCTTTAACCTCTTTGACATTTGCGTGTACATAGCGTCTATCACCTACAAGTATATTAGAGATGGCATCAAAATGGAGTATAAACCATTTTTGCAAGAGTTAATCTCGGAAATTCTACAGAAATATTTAGTTCCGAGATCAAAGATTGGACGTCCAGTGATATACCCCAACCCTGACGAGATTCGACTCAAAGGGTCTCATGCATCAGTTCTTCAATTTAATGAAAATGGTAAAGTGCGCAGGCTGAAGTGCGATCTGTGTAAGGCCAAGCGTAACCGACGGTTATCACAGTATAAGTGCAACACCTGCCAAGTACCTTTGTAAGTTGAGCCCGTCATAAAGGAAAAAGGAACTGATTTAGTCGTACCAGTCACCAAAAGTTGCTTCGAACTATACCACACAGTCCGCACTCTACCGTCGAAAAAAAGTGAATCAAGTGTGTTACTTACTACTACTACTTAATATTTTACTTAACTATTTAAACTGAAAACAAATTATTGAATTGTACTTTGATGCCGTTAGTGGTTATAGGCAAAAAATATTCCGGCTGGCAGGGAGGAGGGAAGCGTTATTTTTGGGTTTTTCGAGCGCATGACATCCTCCTCCTCATCCTCCTCCTAATGTCCTTATAATTTATCACCGGTTTACCGGTTAAGTAGTTATTTCTGGGTTTTACAATTAAGCTATTTAATAGCATAATGGTTAACTAATGACCGCAGCGGGTGTTCCGTACTGTCTTCGTTACTGTTGTATTTTTGATTTTGTTCACAATTTTTTGCGAATATTTGTTATTCTTAAATCACTAAACAGTCTTAATTTACAGTGCATCAAAATTAAAAGTAGTGTCCCATCACAATCAAGCAGCAACAGATTATGAAGGGACACTGCACTTGATTATCTTCGAATCTGGATATACTTTGACTAGGTATGTTTGTGTTTGTCTGGATGGTATGATAAGAATTTTCTGTGCGAGCTATAATGTATGGTTCAGAAGTTATCATTTTTGAAAATTTCTAATTGGTAAAAAGGTAAGTCATATTTTTATTCGTACTTTGTACTCGGCTTTATTGACGGTCAGTTGACATTACATACCGTCAGCTGTGTATTCAAGAGTAATTTTATTTTTCAGGCATTTAAATATGAAATGGTGATTATTGGTTTATTGGTCTCAATCCATTCAATTTCAAATCAGTAGATCAATCAGGGAGCTGACAGACGGCGCTAACGTTTTATGAAAATCCAGTCACAAAACTATCACTGTCACAAAAATCTTGTGGAAATGTAACTTTTTAGTCGTAGTTGAAACACTAATACATTGATATCACATTTACAAGTTGAAACGAAAACTGTCCTAAACTGCAAGCAAAAGTACAAATAAAAATGTCTTACCAATTAACTAATTAGCCACTCCAAACACTTTATTGCAAAATGAATGGTTTAATAATAATTAACTAGCGTGAACCGTAAAATTAGAAAAGAATGATACACACATGAATTAAATCATAATGAACACAGCCTAAGTAACTTAGTTCGTTTGCGGCAGTGAACTGTATACTGCACGCTGGTTTAATGCAAGGGATTATCCGTACATGATGTTATCGGTAGAGTAAGTGGGTCTAGTCGGACACTACTACCTGTAAAGACTGGGGATCAGATAGATTATTTATTGAATGGATGGATTAATTAATTAGTGGGAAGATGAGGAAGGAAGATTAAGGGTACTGGGAATCTGTAGGCTGGAGATGGGAGGCTGGGGAGGCTAGGACTCGGGCAATAGAGAGAGGAAGGTAGGAAAAAGAGATGCATAGGGAGCAATGTAGATTAGAAGGTAGGTAGGGCGAGGAGATGAGTGAAGAGCGAGATATATATAATTCAATTAGGTACAGTGTACTAAGACAGAGACAGACAGAGAGAGAGAGAGAGAGCGCGAGAGAGAGAGAGATACAGAGGGAGATATATATGGAGCATGTAGGTATATAGGTACGCAGGTACGCAACGCCTACATCAATTAAAAGCAATTCAATGCAATGGAAATGAGTGAGTGTGAGCGAGAGAGAAAGAGAGAGAGAGATGCAGATACATGTAATGACTAATTCAAGTGAGTGGCATGAGGGAAAGCATGTAGGTACATAGAAAGGTGCGTAATGGCTAATTCAATTAAATACGATCAATTCGGTTAAAAGAGAGAGAGAGAGAAGGAAAGAGAGACATGTACATAAGTAGGAGCGTAATCTAATTAGAATGCGCGACACGCGAGTGGAGTGAGTTGAGGAAATAAAAGGCTCTTGTGCGCACAGTTGCAATTATCAATCGCATGTGCTTCTCTTGCCTTACATCATGAAATAGTTAATATTTTCAGTTCATATTTGGTCTGGTGCCAGTTCCATGGCCAGGATGGAAGAAACAAATAAAGAAGAATAATATAAGAAGAATATAAGAAATAAATATTTTACAAGATAAAGAATCTGCTGTTGCAACTTTACTACAACTGCAGTATATTTATGCCACTAATATTAAATCTAATTTATAAACGTTCGAGTCTAGAACTCAAGGTTTACATTTTATACATTTTATTTTACTTTTTAAACTTTCACTTATACAAATTCAGAGAATATTTCACACGTTGGTAATAAACTATTGATAAAGTATTATTATATTTTACACACACGACTTGCTACTGCGTTTTAAAATTGAACACAGAACTTCACTTTGAATTTATCACAAGAACTTGGCAACATTTACAAGAAACATGACTAGTACACACACATTAATATTGCCTTTGGAAACACTACAAAATGCACAATACTCAAATGCTTTATATTATTATTTCTATAAACTTGCAAGTTGCAGTTTACAAATTATATTCTTCATTGCTGTTTTCGTCTTCTGCATTGCAGTCTTCGTCAGAATTGTCAGAGTCGTCAATGTCTGAATCAGTGACGGCGACAACATCAGAATAGTCAAGTGGTTATTCAGGTGACGGTTGAAACCCTGCTACTGCAGTAGAAATATACCATTCCAATCGCCGTCCACACGCTGTGGTGCCAGCTGGACTTTGACGGCTGGTTCTTGATGATGATCTTCCTGTGTGACTTCTTGGGCATTCAACTGACGAGACCAAAATGTAAAATCTTGGGGTTCAGATGCAGCAAGCTTTGCGTTTTGTGTAGTCAGAAAGTCAACCAAAGCGTTGATTTTCATAAGACGGAATGAAACAGTGCTGCCACCATACGCAGGGTATTTCTGAGCGTAGTTGTCAGATGGGTTAGAGTTTAATAATTAGAAATTGCAAATTTATTCAAAATATGCAATAATAGAGTAATCAATACTCATGCTGAGATAAATATTTACGCATTGCTACTGTACACATTACGCATAAGAACGCTAACCAATACGCGTGTTCTGCCTTTTTAATTACGTATTGTAAATTCAAACAATACGCATTGAGACATTTATTGATGCGTGTGTTGTGCTTGTCCTACTAACGAAATTTAAATTTAAACCATAAGCACTGATACTCTATTTAATGAAAATGTTGTGTCTCCAATAATTTTGTATTGCGACGCAATGAAATACGCATTTGGAAACTATTTAATATGCATGTAATATTAATAATTACTTGTCGATGACTCTACTCAATACGCATTGAGACGTGAATCAATACCCATGCTGTGTCGCTATAATTACACACTGCAAAATGTTTCAATACGCTTAGAGGCGGTAATCAATACGCATGTTTTGTCTCCAATATTTACGCATAACTACTTTATGTTGTACCCGTTCAGACGTTAATTCAAAAGGATTCTTGTTTCCTGATTAATAAAACATAACAATATAATTCATTGCGAACTAACAAGTTATTAAATAGCATGTTGCACTTCTAATATTTACGCATTGCTACTTTAACTAATATGCATTTTGACGTAAATCAATACGAATATTGTGACATAAATATTTACGCATAACGACCCACATCAATACGCATTGATACGCAAATTAATACGCATTAGAATGTTAAACAAAAATCATTGAGACGCTAATCAGTACGCATGTTGTGTGTATAATAGGTAAGCTTTGCAACTTTAATCAATACGAATTAAGACGTTATATAGGCCTTTCGCTTTGATTTTTCAAATTTCTGTTCAAACCAAATCACAATTTAATATATTTCACCTACCATTTATAAAACAATGAGCATTATTTTTACTTATGTACACAAGCTGTCACAGGTTTACAAAATTAGACTGACTGCTCTACATAACGTGAACTACATAAAAAACAAATGTTATAGAACAAAATTGACTAGTACAGCTATTTACTGCAAATACCGCTCAACAAACTGCAACACGCACATTAAAAACATTACAAATTCATTATATTTTTATGCTGGCAAAAACGAACAGTGTCTTGAAAAATTAAAGTTTCCTTGAACAATACGCTTTTAAACGTTAATTAATACGCATATTTTCTTAATTATTTTACTAAACATTAAACCTTTTTAATACGCATTGAGACGTTATAAATTACGAATGACAGGTCCTATGCTTTCAATTTGTTTGCTTAGGCTTACTCACAGTTAAAAATATTTTATAAAGCATTTGTAAAACGACCAAAACAATATTGTTTCTTACACAAACAGGTTGCAACAGGTTCTTTGAATTAAATTGACGTCTGTTCATACAATTATTAACCTAAGCATGAAACATGTTATATAACTAGATAGACTAGTATTGACCTATAGTGGTGCCGCGTTAAGTATTAAGCGTTTTGTACATGCGCAATGAGATTAGTATTCCTATATCACATTTAGCATTTTTTTAAATCCTTGGTGTGTCACTCAATGTACTTCACACCATAGAGTTTGATGTGTCATATCTTTTTGAACATACCTGCTAGCTACTCGCGCCTTAAACTATTTAAAAGTTTTAAAACACTGAAAGGAAAAATGATTGTGAAGTTATACGCATTGAAGCAGCAGACCTCCTTTTGAATTTATTGAAGCTCAATTCTAAACGCAAAGACAATACTTTAATTATTGCTAAACACACAATACAATTCAAATTAAAAAATATTGCTAATGTATAATATTTGTTTGCTTTTAAAAACGCACACTGCGTGATAGTGTTTATATTTCTGAAATAAATACGCACTAAAACTTAAATCATTGCCAATGTTGTCTTTATTAATAATTACTTGTCGACGACTCTACTCAATACGCATTGAGACGTAAATCAATACCCATGCTGTGTCAGTATAATTACGCACTGCAAAATTTATCAATACGCTTAGCGGCGGTAATTATACGCATGTTGTGCCTTTATGAATAACACATTGCATCTTCAATTGTCACGCATAATGACGTTAAATAATATGCAATTGTAGCATAGGGCTTTGGTATTGGAAGTGTTTTGTTCGGTCGGAATCACGATAATAATCATTTCACATACCACTTTTAAAACTATTAACAATTAACAGATTAATCAACACACAACATTAACCAACACAATTAATCAATTCAAAGATACATTAACTTTCAGTGTTGACTAAATATGTGTAAATCATTGTTAAACATGATTATTAAAACGATGAAGTGTCGTAAGAATATATTTACAAATAATAATTGTGCATCACATTCGGGTCCCAAAGCCAAATTTTGATGCAATGTAATAGTTTCAATACAGTTTAACACATGTTAATAGCACGACTTTTCATCTTTTGTTGTTTTGCAGTCAGAAATAAGTTTTGACAGCAAATAAAAGTGAGTATACTTAAGTGATATAAACTAAGGACACTTTGAGTACTTTTTACACACGTCTAGGAATTGTACGTTCTGATTAGTCTGCAAATATGGCTGTTTGGTTGCATGTCAACACTTTGGGTTTATTATGTTGCTACAATGAAACACAACTGTAAAAGTATTAATTAATACAACAGTTACTGAAGGAAAATTTAATATGATGACACTGTAATTACTAAAGGTATTTATTTACATTTTCCAGGACTGTAGTAAGTAGATCTTACAACAAATTGCTTCTCACAAATGAGAATATGTTAATACTAGACTATTACAGAAATTGAATAAAAACGTTTTAATTTATTATTTTTATGAATTTAGTAACGCATTTATTACTGTCTTGTATAGTTAAATGACTTAAGCTTGTACAATCAGCGTATAATTTATACATTGGAAGCTTTGTTGATTTTTTATCTGCGGACAATGTGGAGACATTATGAGGGTCGTAACTGATTTTATTATATTCAGCAGACTGTAATCACTGTTTAAATAACTTTAATAAATGTAAAGTGTTATTACTTATATCGTGCTATTTATAAAATCATGAATATTAAAGGTTCAACACTTGTCATTTTAGATTTGTAGTTATTGATTTCGAATATATTATATGCAGTGTCAAAGCACACGTATTACTTTTGAATTAAGAAGACAGCTATATTTTAAAATAATATAGCATTTTAAACCTTTGAGAGTATTTGAGACTCTTTGAAACTGTATTTACCAGTAAAAATGCTTGCCATACTTTTTAAAAGAGCGCAAAGTGCAATTTAATATGACCAGCATATAATTCTGCAACAGAAATAGTTATTTACTCTAGTGATGTCGATACAAGCTGACTACAAGTCCCTATTCCTGTTTAGCAAGTTGAATATAGAAGTTAGCTGATATTACATCTTCAACTTTAAAATGAGCATTAAGATTGAACACGATAAGATTTTGCAAAATTTCCAAACAGAACAAATCTTTATATTGAATTTAAGATTTATTTTTCTGGAAACATATTTTTACTAAACGTACATACTTAGTTTGGGTGTAAAAGCTACAGTAATGCAGTTACTTATGAATAGTAAACGTGTCATTAGGTCATAGAAAGTAATATGATCGTTACTTTGTGGTAATTGTAAAAATTTTAAAGTGAAAAACAGTGACAAGAGTGTTTTTTAGCTTATAAAGTAGCAACATGAGAAGCTTTACCTTACCTTTCTTTGTTTATTTAGGGACAAAAACGTACAATGTGTAGAAATATGCAAAGCTAAGCTC
>CATKUY010000212.1:0-75000 GCA_949802685.1 Dicyrtomina minuta
TAACAAATTATCACAGATTTGTCAAAACATATTAAAAAAGGAGGTGCTTTACCTCTTTAAGCTCTAATTCCATCGATTACTAAAGCAGCTGCTATTATTAGTGGGGTAGGAGCTGCTGCTGGAGGTGTTGGTCAAGTAGTTAATGCAGTTAATAATAAAAAATCTTAAGATAAAAATTTAGCCGAACAGAAAAGACATAATTCAGAAATAGAGTCAAAGACAAAGTCTTAAAGTGTTTTTTTTTCAAAACCTTATCCATGAAAGCATTAACAAATATAGAAATGGATAAATATTCTAGGCAAATATGCGTTTCAAAGCCTGGTTTATTTGGATGCGGCCGGCCAACGGCCTCTAAGGGTTTTACCCTCCCGAAGGGCCTTATACGCTTTGCTGGTGTATATATGAGGGATAATTCACCCGTAAAGCCTAGAAATATAGAAATTGGAAAACAAGATCTGGAAATCAATAATAAAGGAACTTATTGAACTTTATAGTATAAGAACAAAAACAAACACTATTATTTCGATTCTTTTGGTTATAGATTACCTGTTATATTATCAAAGTTTTTAAAAGCAGGTATAGTTTATTCTACATTTAAATTGCAAGAAATTGGAACAAATTCTTGTAGTTCCTTATGTCTACAGTTAATGTATAATACTGTTAATAATACGGCCCCTGGAGACTCTTGGGATTTTACAAAAGCGTGCGTAGCACTCACACAAATAATAAATAAGAAATAAATTTTCTATATAAATGATTTCAAATCTAGGATATATCAAGAAAACAGAATATAAATTTAATTTAAATACTTCAAATTTATACAATAAAAAACAAGGTAAAATAAAAAACTAAGCAATTAAAAATGAGAAATTAAATAATTTTTTAACTAATAAAGACCAAGAAATAGAAAATCTTGTCGGTGTAATTGAAGGGATAAAAGGTGATATTACTAACCAAACAAACGGTTTTGATAAAAAATGCAGAATTAATAGTACAGCAGTAAAAACAAACAGAGCTCTAATTAAGATTCTTATTTAGGAAGATAATAATATTAACCTTAAAATACAAACTGAAATAGTTGAAAGTGAAAAAAAACTCAAAGATAAAAATATTAAAATTATTGATTTGATAGAACGTAATAAACAGGCTGAAGTTACTGCAAAAGATATATTATTAAACAATTTAGAACGTTGAATTAATTCGGAAATAAATACTTTGAATAAAAGTAATAGAACCCTAAAAACCAGTTTAATGACACAAATTAGTATTCCTGATACTTTACTGCTTGCCAGTAAAGAAAATGTTACATGTCAACTAAAATTCAGAAAATTAATAAAGGATATGAAATTTTAACAGGTATATGTCTGATTAGTGAACCTTTATTTGAGGGTACTAATTTCTTCAAGGATATTTGTGATATTACTATTAACGGGAGACATAGTCCTCTGCGTCAATAATTACACAAAGAAATCTAAAGTTTTTAAAGTCGATAGAAATGTTCTATCGGTAGAAATTACAGAGTACTTACCAGGAGTTATATATTATTTTAATTGTATTTCACAATAACTATCTTAGAAACTACATTTTTTATATTGTGTGTAATGTAAGACTGTCTTAGATAAAGAAAAAATAATTTTAGTCCGTATGAAATCCGCTGATAAATAGTACCAAAATCCAAGAAACGGAAAAAAACTGAAAACCCCGAAAACACTCCTACTTATACCCGAATTTATTTATCCTTCTATTAACCATTGTGAGAAACATAACAAGTTCTACTAGATACGTCTTAAAATTTTCAAAATCGGTTAATAAATAGGTAAGTAAACCACTTATAAGGAATATATGTATGTATACACACGTATTTTTTGTTATAATGACCTTTTTGCAGTTTTGACATTGGATTTGACTTCAAAAATTTTATTCATTTTGGGGTATTATGAGACATGTTTAGGATATTATGGGACATTTTTTTGCATTTTCGAACAAATTTTCATGAAAAAATAAAATGGGTTTTTTGGACAGGACTCGAACGTTGGCAACGCTAAATATGTGTAAGTGATGATTTTTGGAATTGGCTGAGTTTGTTATCTGTTGTGTTTACAGGTTATTGAGCTCAGTCTGCTTTAATCTTTCTTGTGTTGTTGATTAAATTAAAGTTGCCTAAATTTACACCATTCATATACATAGTAGTGCATTACATGGAATTATTATTGAAAGTCCATACAAAGTACATAGAAAATTAGGATTCGATTGCTGAAAACGTCACTACAGTGCACCCTTTGTAAGTACCCAACCATACTAAACACTAAATTGTACATTGAAATCAAAGTTCTTGATACTTATCTGATAACTTTAAAGATAAAAGTGATTTTCCAATCAAAGGATGAAAATCGTCTTTATTTTTTGTTTGCTAAAATTTCAACACAAAAATCTATGTTTAAAATGTGGTTGAATGAAATAAATATAGTGTGTTATACTATGACAGATTCAATTATTGCTGTAAAGTTATTGGTTTCAGGGGATCAAATGGATGTCACTTCTGGATAACAAACTACTTCTTATAACGCTAAAATGGTAAAGGACAAGCAAAAAATAAAACAGAATTTGCTGCGATGAATCAAGGAAGCAGAAAAGGATATTATTCAGAATAATTGTACACCTACTGAAAAAGTTAAAAAACAAGAGAAAATTCAACAAGTGTCACTGATATAAAAGTCCAACTAGAGAAACTAGAACTACATCTAAAAGAAACCACACAAACTGAATCTACTAAAGATCTCATTGTTACACCCTGTGAAGAACTGGAAAAATTCAAATCTTTGAATCTAAATGTGGAAATAAAGAAATATAAAGAAAAACTGATGATTTAAGAAAAAGCATTCAAACAAGTTAAAAAATTAACTCAGGAGGCTTTGATTATAAATCAATTGACGAAAGCAGACATTTTTTGTACTTATATGAAGAATTAGGTTTTGTTTTTAAGTGATCAGTTAGGAAAAACCAAAAATGCTTACACAAATCATACAGAAGAAATCATAAATCAACAGTGAAAATTTGAAAACTTAGTTAGTGTGTTAAATCAAGAACACCATAAAAAGGAAGAAAAATTTAAAAGTTTTGTGCAATTTTTACACCATCAAGAATCAAGATTCAAAAATTTAGTTACGATGTTAAATACTGATCATGAAAATCAAGAATCAAGATATAATGCTGTAAATCAAGACAAAAAAAACCAAGAGTCAAGATTTGATAATTTAGTGCAAGCTTTTAACAAAGACAAAAAAGAGTCAAGATTTGATAGTATAGTGCAATCTTTAAACCAGGATCGCAAAAATCAAGAATCAAGATTTTTTGAGGAAACACAAAAAAAATGCAATAACTGCAAAAAATTTCGAACAAATTGTTTTTGGTTTAAGAGGAGAAATTTCAAACCTAAAAGCAAGCAATACCTAGAATTCTACTAGTGATGATGTAAACCTTCAACAATCTTATGCAAATCTTGTAGTAGAAAATGCAAATCTTACAGAAGAAATCAAGATGTACCGAGAGGTTAATAATTTCAATGTTAGTCATCAATTTGAAATTCTAAATTTGAAACAAACGATTACAATTCTTTAACAAGAAAACACAAATTTTAGAAAAGAAATACAACGTAATTATGAAACCGGAATTGAAGCAAATCAAAAGTTAGCTGATGCTCAAAATAAAATAGAAAGACTTAAGCAAGAAATCCTAAGACTGAAAAATACTCTTCAAACTCTTGAACAGTCTAACAATTATCTTAAACAAGAAACAGCTAAATATGAAGAAGAAAGACGTCGAAATGATAACAAATTTTAGGATGCCCTTGACACAATTGTTCAAGATATGAATGCTACGACAGAGCAACAAAATGCACCAGTCACAGTTCTAAATGGTCTAATTATAGTAGAAATAAATGCTACGACAGAGCAACAAAATGTACCAGTCACAGTTCCAAATGATCAAATTATAAAAGAAACGAATAATACATCTGAATTAATATCACCGTTGGCGCGGCAAAACTCGAGAACGAATGACTCACGAAGCTCAAGAATGGAAGTTAATCAAAGCTCATAAAGTTCTTATCGCTCACGAAGCTCAAGATCTTTAAGAGCCTCAAGAGCCTCACGAAGCTCACAAAGTTCTTATCGGTCACGAAGCTAAAGATCCTCAAGAGTCTCAAGAGTCTTACGAAGCTCAAGAATGGAAGTTGATTGAAGCCTACGATCTCGAAGCCCAAGATTAACAAATAGTGATTTACCTGAAGATTGTTTTATTTGCAATAAGAGTTTATTATCAGATTGCATACATATTGATGAAGAAACTTGTAAAACTCATATAATTTATAAAAGTTGTAGAGCCCAATATACAAAAAAATTAACCAGAAAAAAAATTGTCATTAGTTATAAATCACAGTTGATCTGTCCCTTGCATATTTGTAATGAAAAAGGTCGTTTTAGGCCAATAAAAATAATTTAAATATGCAAACTGCTTTGAAAAGTGAATGTGCTCATTGTCATAAGGTGTTAATTAAAAACTGCATTCATATTAATAATAATAACTGTAAAACGCATTCAACACACTATGTATGTAAACGAACACATACTACTATGATTTCTAATCAAGAATTAGAGTCAGGTGAAAAAATAGGTATGAAATGTGTAAATTCAGCCTGTAATGAAAAAGGAAAATTTGTGAAAGCAGTTGTTCAATTATATGTAGTGTTACAAGTTGCAATTGTAATTGTAGTTGTAATTTTAATTGCAGTTGTTTAGGATTAAACAAAGGTTAGGCCTCCTTACAGAGCGGGGGTATAGGACCCTGTAGGTTGGTTAAGGTTAAGTTAGGTTAGTTTAGGTGAAGTTAGGTTAGTTTAGGTTAAGTTAGGGTAGTTAAGGTTAAGTTAGATTAGATAAGGTTCAGCGGCGGCTCTGCCGCCTTAAGGGGCTAAAGCCCCGTTAGTTTAAGTCCATGTACGCACTTTATTACGACTGTCTGCATTTACATATTTATAGGCACTATGACAGTTGGTTTTTCATACACTTATTGCATTTTGCATATTAAAAAATCTTACACGGTGTCCCAAGACTATCGCTGTTTTTTTAAGATCAGCAAAATCTAGCGAATTTCACCGAAACTAAAATCAATTCGTTTTATTTTAGCTAATTTTGATGATAAGCGATATATTTTAGATTATGGAATTACTACATTAGCACATAGGAACTATAGAATTGTGCTGTAACCATTGACGTAGCTTGTGCTCATAGGCGTACTCGTAGTCGTCGTCGTAGTCGTAGTTGGATCCGTGGTGGATACGTCGTGTTTTTTTAAATTCCTGAAATTCTTAAAAATGGTTTTGTTTTTTATAAAAAATAGAAAGTAATCAATGATTAATTATGACTACATGTAATGACTCCATTCTGGTTTTATTAAGTTTATTGGTTGTGTTTAAATGGGAGAAAGTAAAGAAAGAAGAGGGGAGTACGTCTTCAGATTGAGATTAAGGGTACTGGGAATCTGTAGGCTGGAGATGGGAGGCTGCAGAGGCTGAGGAGGCTGGGATCCGGGCAATGGAGAGAGAGAGAGAGGGAGGAAAAAAGAGATACATAGGGAGCAATGTAGATTAGTAGGTAGGTAGGGCGAGGAGATGAGTGAAGAGAGATTATATATATATATAATTCAATTAATTACAGTGTAATGGGACAGAGACAGACAGAGAGCGAGAGAGAGAGAGAGAGAGAGAGAAAGGTATGTAGGTAGGTGCGTAATAAATAAATCCGTAATGTATAGTCCGATTTGAAGTAATAAGATGCAATTCAATGAGACCGAGAGAGAGATATGTGGACAGGTATGCAAATTCAAATAATACCTTATTAAAATCAATGCATGGAAACGGTGAAACAGAGAGATGCGATTGATATGGTACGTACGTAGTTGTAGTATCGATTAAAACAATCAATAATTCCAACCTGGGCCTGGATGGACAGAGAGTGCCAGGGAAAGGAGACAGTGGCGAGAGATGACTAATTCAATTAAGTGGCACGAGAGAGAGAGAGAGAGAGAGGGAGGGAGAGAAATGTATATAGGAAGATACACGTTACGCATAATTCAATTAAAGGCAATGCAAATGGTATGGTACGCACGAACGTAGTAGCATGTACACAGTGCCCGGACCTGACGGGACGGAGTATGAGAAATGTAAAGCTATGATGCGCGCATGTTCTTCACAGCACTAAAATGTAATATATGATTATTTCATTTCTTGACTGGTGCCAGTCCCATGGCCGGGATGGACGAAACTAAATGTTCTCTCTTTATGCCTTCCTTGCTTTTACCACCACTGCCTGGATCTGCCTTGACTCTTAGCTTCCTCAAACTTAAATTTGACTTTGTTTTGTTCCTTCTTTTCATTTCCCAACTTTGACATTCTACATTTGTGTTTTATTTTTTGGTTTGAATTCTGTCGTGTTGAAGTTTAGCTTTTGGTTCTACTTTATTCTTTTTCCACTTTCTTTTACTTTCACCATTACTTTATGCTTCTTTTGTAGTTTTACAAGTTCCGTAGTAATATTTCTTTTGTAAAAATAATATTTTGGTCTAAATAAAGTTAGTATATAATTAAATATGTTGTGTATTAAAATATTTTGCTGTGAGTTACCCGACACAAGATTTTATGCTTTTGTAGCAAGATGTATAGTGTAGACATGTTAACACTAGCGTAAATAGAGCTTTCTATGTATACGTATGTAAATGTCATGTCATGTTATGTAAAAGTTGTAAAAATAAAAACTCGAGCGTTTTGGCACTTTACCTACCAGGGGCAATGTGAATAGAGGTGCAAAACGTCCTCCCAAAAAATTCAAAACTTTCTCTTTTCCAAAACAAAAATTTATATTTGGACTTGATATTTTGATGTTAAAAAATATGGCGGATTTTATGGACCAAATGTCTTTGCCCATGTAGCAATATGTATTGGTGCAATGTGTGTCCTTTAAATTTCTAGTTGTAGAAACTTCTTATTTACATGGTATACTCGTTGTTGCTAGTGTATATGTTCACACATGTAGCCATCTCAGTGTACCCCTATACAACTTTTATTTTATAGGAATCGCTACTGTTCTCACTGTTTCTTATATAAGTTGTATTACAAAAGGCAAAATGTAAAGGTTTGAAATAGGCGGTCTCTGCAGTAGTTTTCCTTTGCATGTCTACTAAATAACATGATTGGAAATGCAATGTGAGTCCTCGCTTTTAACGTTGCAATTGAAAAGAAACTTACAATTAGGTTTCTTTGCTTTGTTTTGTGCCATTGAAATAAATATTTTTCAAGAGATAGAATCTGCTGTTGCAACTTTACTACAACTGCAGTATATTTATGCCACTATTATTAAATCTAATTTATAAACGTTCGAGTCTAGAACCCAAGGTTTACATTTTATACATTTTATTTTACTTTTTAAACTTTCACTTATACAAATTCAGAGTATAAAATATTTCACACGTTGGTAATAAACTCTGGACAAAGTATTATTATATTTTACACACACGACTTGCTACTGCTTTTTAAAATTGAACACAGAACTAAACTTTAAATTTATTACAAGAACGTGGCAACATTTTTACGAGACATGACTAAGACACATACATTAATATTGCCGTTAGACACACTACAAAATTCACAATACTACAAATGCTTTATATTATTATTTCTTTAAACTTGCAAGTTGCAGTTTACAAATTATATTCTTCATTGCTGTTTTCGTCTTTTGCATCGCAGTCTCCGTCAGAATTGTCAGAGTTGTCAATGTCTGAATCAGTGACGGCAGCAACATCAGAATAGTCAAATGGTTGTTCCGGTGACGGTTGAAACCCTGACACTGCAGTGGAAATAACTCTATCCCAATCGACTTCCACACGTTGTGGTGCCGGCTGGACTTTGACGGCTGGTTCTGGGTTATGTTCTTCCTGTGTCACTTCTTGGGCATTTAATTGACGAGACCGAGGTGTAAAATCGTGGGGTTCAGAAGCAGCAAGCTTTGCGTTTTGTGTAGTCAGAAAGTCAACCAAAGCGTTGATTTCCATCAGACTGAATGACACAGTGCTGCCACCATACCCAGGGTATTTCTGAGCGTAGTTTTCAGATGGGTTAGAGTTGATAAACATTTTGATTGCTCCAGTCATGGTGTTGAATGAAAAGCGGACTCGCACAGAGCGTAGAGTGTAATGTGGGCTTTGCCAGTAAGTAAACTTCTTGGCTGGATTTCGCGGTTCTTCTGAAAGCTCAGCACTGCTTCTGTTTTGAAAATACGGCAAATGATCCGTGATCTTTTTCCCTGGCAGCGGATGGTTCTTATTTTGCTTCAGCATTTCAATTGCCCAGTTCAGAATATTATGGCTTTCAAATACAGTAAACGAAACTTTGGAATGGCTAGAGTTGCCATAGTTCTTGCGCCCACAGTAGTAGACATGGGCCTGCAGATACTGGTCGTAGACAAGCCGTGCTCGAATTTGGTCTTCAACTTTAAGAGTCTCGTAAATAACAGTAGTGTCAGGCGTCTCGAAAAACTTCCAGTCTTGAGCAGTAATGCTACGCGCATTAAAGCCGGTCAAGTCTTCGCTGTTGTAGTTGTCGTTTTTAGTTGACAATGCATTGACTGATTTGCAGTCAGAGTTCCACTTGCCATGTCCATGGTTTCTGTCGAGTCCATATAGTGCCACACGAGGACTGTTTTGAATTGTTTGCTTTGGCAACATCAAAAGTCTGTTTCTCCCTTGGGTAAATTTGGAATTGTAAGAGTGTTCTTGATGTTGACGCGATTGCTTTATTTCTTTTCCTTGTTGCATGGTTGGGTAGTATAGTTGACGGTAGTATTGAAAGAGACCAAAAAATGAGGAGACAAGTTGACTTTGAAAGTTGAACACAGAATGATTCTAAAAATGGCAAGCTTCGCCTATTAATATCATTGATTGTAGTAACACTAGCTAACTACTGTAGCAAAGTTTAACAATGGTCCCTTAGTGTATGCAGTTATGCTAATTCATGAGGACGGGTGATCAAAATGGGGGTCTAAAAATTGCGTCGTGTGATTGGCTAAGGTGGACCATAGTCCTACCTACCACCCCCTTTTACGAGTTCAAGAACAAGAAACTATAATAACAAAGTTCCAATACTTGTATATTTTAAATTCAGTTGTCCAGCACAATTCAATTGAGAAGTCCATCTCCAGGAGAGCTGCTATTGTATGAATGTTGTGGATCCGAGCAATTTGTACTGTAGCATGCTGACTTTTATAAGCTGCCAGTTTTGTGGCGCTTCGGTTTTTGCTAAGAGAAGTTTATGGGCTCGACCAACAGAACCCAAATACTTCAATAGAGACTTGAATGCCAGGTTTCATACTAACAATTTTAGTTCAGTTCAACATCGATTCACTTGTGGACAGTGCCACGGAAGTATAATATATTTTTCTTTACAACTTCAGAGACTTCTTTGTGCAAACACTCGCGACGGTCAACTTCGGCTAGAGCCACCACCAGTAGTATTACAAAGCTTGCCATCCTCAGAACGAGAATCGCATGAGCCAGCGGGAAGAGTTTGTTGTAGACACATAAAATGCTGCTCATGTAAACGAACTTCTTTTGAGTTTGCAGAGGTTGCCGAAAAAACGTTGAAAGAATATAGGGAGGCAATTCGGCCAGGCTTACCTAGACTATACTCAGAACCATTGCCACACAAACCACTGATGCCACAGTCGCGTTTCTATGCTTTCAATTTAAATCACTCACTTTGTCCAAGTTGTTTTTACAAGCATCGACTCAGTGCCAGAGACAACGAAGATTGTAAGTGTGAGTGTGATTTGTCTAGTTCTATTTCTGATAAAACATTAAAGTGGGAACCATTGTACTCATTTGATCGAACTCAGTTTGACGATTTGACACTAGCTGCAATATTAGAAATGTCACAACCTTCAGAAGTGTCGTACACTTTTATGTCACCCGCTCAGAAACGAATTATCGATCTTGTCAGAAATCAAATTGAGTTGCCTGAAAAACAGTTTTACCAAAACCCGTTGAGAATGATTGTCACAGGTACTCCAGGAGCTGGAAAGTCTCAGGCTCTAAAAACAATAAACCATATACTGTCACAAAAACAAAGTCAAGATAGCAAATTTTCGTTTCGAACTGTTTCGTTCATGGGCATTTGTGCTTCAAGTTTAAGAGAAACAACATTTCACAGTTGCTTTAAGATTCGTCCACATACCAACGGAACTTTGTTAGACCAATTAAGCAATGGAATATCACAAGCAGATAAAATTGCTTTTCAAAACGTCAAAGTTTTATTAATAGATGAGGTATCAACTGTTGGTCTGCGCCTTCTTTATTTTGTTGACCAATATTTTAAACTAGTTGATCCCGCGCGAGCCTCTATGCCGTTTGCAGGTAGAACGATCGTCATGTTTGGAGATTTCAACCAAACTTCTTGCTGCGGCGATTATGCACTGTATACTAAATTTGTAACTAACGTGACCGACGACATTGTTGCCGCAATTCAAATTTACAACTCTTTTACTACGGCGTTTGTTTTGGACAAACCATTTAGACAAAATACTACAGATCCAAAGCAGCAACAGTACTACGAGTTTCTGATGAGGCTAAGGTACTGGCGATGTACTCCGTTAGATCTTTTCAATATTCAACAACGTCAAAAGCATGTATTAAGAACACGTCTCAGCACCGAGGAAATTCAAGCATTTGAAAAATCAATACATCTGTACGAACTCAACATCAACGTTGCCGCTCACAACAAGTCAGTATTTTATTGACTTGTGTATGCAAGTAAATTATTTATACATTTATATCTTCTAGTTATATTATTTTTATATTCATTTATACTTTAATAAAATAGGCTGCAGCGCATGTCGTATCAAGACTGTCTCCTACAACCCCCAATATATGTCATGCTATACAAACTTAGATTCATGGGGATTTGCTGAGTAGAGTTTCTCCTTTTGGTTATAACCCCACTGCAGTGATACAAGTCTTTATTTAATTATTTTATTTAGTCGCAATGAAGCCTCCAGTAGACAACCACTGGGCAATTCACTGTCGCGGCTCAGTCCTGGGGGAATGCAAGCAATCCATTACGTTTTGCTTGTCTTGCAACGATTCCCTGGTTGTAGTTTCAAGTCAAAGCGAGACTTTTTATTGTTAGGAGTGTGATTCAAACAAATGGTCAGAAAATCGTCAAAAATATTTAGTTGACGGAGTTTACCGAAACTATATTCCAACTCATCATTTAAAAGTAAAGCCTAAAGACAAATACGAATGCTCAAAGTGCCATGTTCAGCTTTTTGGAGTCCCTGTTTCCTATTTTATACTATCTGTCAGAGGAAAGTTAAATTGCTTTGACTGTTTTTTCATCAACAGACATCCTTTACGGTTTTTAAAGAAACATTCAGGCATACACTTGGAGCGTGAAAATTTTCAAATATATAATTCTGTGTCAGCTTCAAGAATTAGAGAGGCTGGCCTAAAGATGCCAACAATGTCGTACAGAAGTTATTTACACGCACGATTATTACTTGCTAACCCATTATACAAAAAGCCCCTTTTCGCAGTAAGACTTGGCGACAAATCCGAAAGTGACACTGAATCTGAATCTGACAATGACTGGCAGTGACAACGACTAGCTTGTATAAATATATAGTGCTAATTTTATTTTCTTAACATTTTTACTGAATTTGTTGTTCTGTTGCTTGTTTCTATTACACAGAAAAATGATACGAAAACTGCATCCGGATTTTACTGAAATACCTGCCGTTATTGCTGAGCACTCTTTACTTGCAAAAGATCCTTTAGAAATCAATTATGGTGTCCCGATAATGTTAACAAAGAACTTGGATGTAAAGGCAAATCTTGTGAATGGCAGCAGAGGCACAGTTGTCGATATTGTCTTTAGTTCATCGCGTAACAGGCTCTACTGGGCAAACTTTGTTGAGGCTATTATTGTTCACTTTCCGTTCTACAGAGAAAACGACATCGTAGTTACGTCAAGAGGGCAAGGTTGCCGAATTTCCAGGACTGAAAGTAATGAACTGGACCTTGAAACACAGCAGTATGTCCGATTGCATACATTTCCACTGGTTCTAAGTTGGGCAATGACAATTCATAGGTGTGTATTGATCAAAAATATTGTACTTTATTGATTTTTAGCACTAGTTAATTTGTGTACACCGTAGCCAAGAGCGCAGAATAATCGTTTGGGAATTTATTATATTTTTAGGTCACAGGGAACAACCATACCAATTGGCTGTGTATTTCTAGACACAAGAGAAATGATTGCGTGTACAACATACGTGGCGTTGTCTCGGTTTGCGTCATTTGAAAATCTAATGATTTTGGACAGTGAAATAATTCAAGCTAGAAGGATGTTAAATGTTTCTCACAAGCGCGAGATAGAGTTACGGTGGAAGGGGGAGGAAAGGTTGCAAGAACTACAAGTTAGTAGCAGGGAAGCACGCAAAGCAAATATAAAGGAACAAGTGAAACGATTTTTGTAAATGTTTACTAATACTTTAGTAGAATAATGTACAATCCTACATAGAAAATAATGCAAGTCTCGGTGGTAGTTTTAATTTTAAAATTGTAAAACTAACAAATACTATGTACACCTTGTTAATAATATATTGTCTATTAAAAAATAGTGTATAAATGTAAATGTGGCTGGGAGTGTATAAATAGCATTGATTTTAAGACTCCGTATGCATTTACAATCGACAGTTGTTCAACGTAGGTCAGTAATTATACCAGCTCAAAACATGGCTGAAATTCGTAAATCATATTTAAACTCTAGATTCAAGGGTTCGTATTCGGCCCTCAGTGGTTTTCTCAAGAATAACAAAAACTTTCATGATAAAGCAGTAGTAAATAAGGAGCTAAGTCAGCTGCGTTCATTTTCAATGCACCGGCCTGTACGCAAAAACTTTAAACGACGAAGAACTTTAGTTAATATGGAAGGGGAAATCTATTGTGCGGATCTGAAAATCTTGGGGAAAGAATTCGCTAAAGATAATTCCGGCTTTGCTAATATTCTATTCGTTATTGATGCATTTTCAAAGAAATTGTACTGCCGTTTTATTAAAAACAAGAAACCCGAGTCAGTTATTAAAGCTTTTAAAGATATTTTTAAAGAATCAAAGAAGACTCGAATATACCTATTTACAGACCAAGGTGTGTCAGCCTTCAATGTCTTACGTATTTTATAATAATATTATAAATTAGTATTAGAGTTATATAAATCTATTTAATTCAAATTATTATAAATTGTAGCTTGACCCTATTATATTAATTTGTATACAGGCACAGAATTTCGCGCCGAGTCGTTTAAACAGTTTTTAAAAACTCATGGAATCAAGTACTATAACACATATAGCGAGACAAAGTCTAGTATAGTAGAGCGTGTAATAAGGTTAGTCTGTCCAGATTGTAAGCCAATATATATTTAGATACAGTATTATTTAGTCACGTGTACTAATGATTACATGCTTTGTTTGGTATAGGACCATCTTTCAGCGGATTGCTAGGTACATGACCGAGAGAAATACAACTAGGATTATAGATATATTTCCCGCCTTTGTAAAGGTATACAACAACACATTTCACTCAACAATACAGATGGCGCCCTCTCAAGTTAATCGATTGAACGAACACCAAGTCTGGAGAACAATGTTTTCAGATATAATTAACAACACTGACAAAAGAAAGGCAAAGTATTCCCCCGGCGACCGTGTTAGAATTAGCCAAACAAAACTCTTATTTGATAAAGGTACATGTAATAAATACACGTGGGTGAACAAACACAGTATATATAAGGAGATACACTTTAGATTTTACATGCATTCATCGTTAGTATTTCAAACAGGATATAGCCAATCGTACTCAGAGGAATTGTTCCTTGTAAAGTCAGTAAACTTTGAGACTATACCTATAACCTACTACCTTGAAGATTTGAATAACACGCCTATAACAGGAGCATTCTATAGTGAAGAGCTGAGCCTAGCCTAATATCTGCTACAATGGAGCCTTCTGGATTCTTGCCCTTGTTTTCCAATGTCATACAACAGCAATTTTTGCAAAAACGAAGAAGATTGGACGGCCATTACTGCTCGCCGTTAGACCGAGATCCCATTGGTTCCTAGAATATATACGTGACAGTTACAAGTGACCAGCAAAATAGTGTATATACAGATAACACACCAGCAAGCTTTGTAGCTGTGTTGCCATACCCGTTGGATCTGCAAAACTATGAGGTGGACTCGTAAGCCTGAGGTATACTTCAAGCCTACAACCTGCGATGATACAACCTGTTCAGAGACCACGAGTACGTGAAGTGCGAAACACAACTGCCGTTGAAGAAGATGCAATTGGCAAATTATTTCCAAACTACAAGCCAACTATCAAGACATTTGTCAACTTTCAAAACCAAGAAACGACCTTGAAAGAATTTATGAGTGGACTCACTACCAAGCTAAGGCTCAATAAAGACACTGTGCCATTTGACGTTGCACAGAAAGCATTGAGCTTGGACACTGGCAATATACATATGCTACTCCAGAACATGTCCCCATCAAATAGTGTCATTATTGAAATTCCCAAATCACTTTCATCATTTTTTAAACAAAATAGATCTAGATTTATGTCAGGAAACCACTATCCGTATGCCAATGTACTTAAAACTGACATGGAAAGTATTCCTATTGGTGCAAATTTTAATTTTGGAGCTGAGAAAATTCAAAATATGGAAAACAATATACAGCTATACCAAGGCTTTGAGAACTTTTTAATGTTTAGAAGAGAGAATAACCATGGAGACTCTGATTTTCGCAAATTCTTTGAACGATTCAACGTTGAAATGAATGACCCAGAGTTTTATAATATAAATCTAAAGATTGAATTTCCGTTTGATGAAAGTAATACAAAGTGCAAGCTTACATTTGAAGGCAGTGAGAACGAGTATGTGGTTTTGCCTGAACCCATCGCATTGTGCTTAGGACTGCAGCAGCACGACAAGTTTTATAATGGCGTCTACGAATCTGAATTTGATTTAGACGAAGAGTTATACAATAACATTGTGGACTATGAATATATGGACTTGCGATTATTCAAAAAATATGCAAACTTTATTCCAATGAACGAACCAGAAGAACTCGATTTGGATCACGTGGTGCATGAAATTAATCGTACTCTAATGAAAAATTTGTGGGCTGATACGCAAGTACAGTTTGAACATGCGGATGGACACCTGAGTATACCAGGCATGCCCGAAGATATCACAGTACAGCTGCCACTACTTGTGAATCGATTTTTTGGCTTTGATGACAATTTTATATTCAAAGCTGGCGAGTCTGCGCAACTGAGACAGGAATTAGCAAAGGAAGAAGAACGAGAAGAAGAAAAAGAACAATTTGAAGAGGACGTTGAGCCTGAACAAACTGTACCCGCAAAGAGGCTTCTTGTATTATGCAGCCTAGTTGAAAACCAGTTATATGCCTCTCATTCACTGCCGTTACTGCGAGCAGTCGATATATCTAATGACTACACTAATGACACTGTCCACAGCTTTGTCCCTATACTGTTTGTGCCATTACACAGACAACAACATCAAGTAATGAGATTCAGTTTGGTCAATGAGTACCGTTCACTTGTGCAACTTGATGCCAATACTCAGACTATAATTGAATTGCAGTTTCGACCTCGCAATTTCTAAGCAAACAACATGCCGCCAAGTATAAAAGGCGAAGACGTGCGAATTTGGCAGTTATTCTTATTTAACCTTTGAAGTGACAACATCAAATTTTTTAAAGAGCAAGTTCTAAAATCCTATTATTGCAAACCAGTCTAAATGCATTCAAACTAGTGCTTAAATAAACATTGTTGTTTATCAATAATGCGTAAGATACTGTGCAAAAACATTCACGACACAAATTCAAGTGTAGTGGACGAAGACATTGTAAAAGATAGCTTGCTTGGTGAATACTGTGTTCTTGAGCCTATTTCTGCAAATCAAAATAAAGACAGCAACAAGAGCCAAATGGGGGCAGGCGATAATAGTGTAGCAATTGAAACTGCAGAACCTATCGGAAATTTATTAGGCGATTCAAGTGTCGAAGAAAATCAATATCTTGTGCCATTGAAACAACGTAGAATCACTAAACCAACTGCCACAGGCCGTAAATGCAGAGTATCTCATTGTCGCACTTCGTGCAATAAACAGAGAAGTACATCACGTAAACCACCAGCTCGAGCCAGTCAGAGTGGAGGAGGAAGGATGGTGTACAGGCGCACTCAAGCTGGAGGATCACGGGGCAGGCGTGTTAAGAAGAGAACGCAAATTGGCGGTCGGCTGCGAAAAACCCCAGTCTCTCGTGTAAGACGAATTGTATCAAGCAGAAGTTCTACCCAGACTGGGGCAGGACGTAGGCGCAATATAAGCCGACGACGATAAGTTATAAACCACTGTTTGCTAAAATTTTTGTCATTCAACATCCTGACTACCACGAAGCAGTATCAAAAGTCTATTAGCAGCTCCGCAAATCATGGAAACACAAGGCTTTTACGATGAACCGACAGTGTACGAGGGGTCTCAGAAGTCTATTCAAAGCAACCTAGTGCTTGATAAACTTCCCCCGACCAATATAAGTCTTGAAGATGCACCCGAATATTACCCATATTATCCAGTACTCAGTCCAAGAGATAATGAGAATCCCCTTATATTCGACATACTAAAATCTCCTGGAAAATACTACAACTTGAACGAATCCCACTTGGAACTAGCTTGCCGTGTAATGCTAGCAGATGGGAAGGAGATCGCAGCTACCGACGTGGTCGCCCCGTGTTCCATGCTGTTCTATGGCCTATTCAGTAACATGGAATTCTTTCTTAATGGCCAACTCGTGAGTGACAACTCAAATCACTATGCTATTAGTTCATACTTGAAACAGGAACTTTCATCAAACCCAATCGAAAAGAACAATGGAATGTTGGATCAGCTGTACTACCCAAACATTACTCCCGACGAATTTAAAAAAACAGACACCGGATTTTTGGCAAGATACAATATTGCAACACAGTCAAAACCGTTTACTATGGTAGGAAGACCCGAGTCACCATTCTTTGAACAAACGCGAATGCTGCCTGGAGAAACTGATATCCGAATTATCATGCGCAGATCTCATCCTGCCTTCTGCATTGACGCTGAAACTGAAACAAGGTCTGGGTATGCGGGCTGTCCATTCCGTGTAGACATTGTTAATGCGGTACTGTACTTGAAGCGGCAGACAGTATCTCCAATGGCAATTGAAAAGCATCGACTTAATCTCAACAATGGGACTTTAAAGTATCCTTGCCTTGAACCTGAGATCAAAAACTTTGTCATTCCATCTGGAGTCAGCTTGCACTCATTGGATAACTGTATTAACGGCAGGTTGCCGCAGTATATAGTTTTTGGACTTGTTGATTCTGCAGCGTACTTGGGGAAGCTGACCAAATCATTTTGCAACTTTCAACACTTTAATCTCAGCGAAATCACAGTTTCAATGAACCAAGAAGCAATAGAGTACAAGACATTGCCTATGAGTTTTAAAGATGCCTCTGGTAATGGTCAAGATAATTATCTACTTGCTTTAAACACCTTGAAGAAGACCGCAGCCAACCCAACCCTAGGGAATGGCATATCTCAGCAGAACTACACCAAAGGAAGAGTCTTGTTTGCATTTGAGCTGGTACCAACACAGGCTAATGCACTGAGTGTGAATAAATCTGGTCAAGTTCAAATCCAGTTGAAATTCAGAACCGCATTGACCACGTCTGTTACGGCTATACTGTTTAGCCAGTACCAAACCGTAGTTGAGATTGACCGAAATAAGCAAGTCATCATCAACCGTTAAGATGTATGTAGCAAACCATCAAGCTTTCTGCCAAACCACCTTAGACAATTGTGCATAAAATCAAGTGTGCGAATTCAAGACATGTCTGTTGCTAAATAGAAGCTGACTGACCAACAACAACACGCGCGTGCAGAATGAATACAGCACAGTTGGAACAATGTCTCGGAATCTTACTTGGCGGAACAAGCATCAAATACTACGTAATAGCTGCAGACGAAATGAAGATTACATTAGAAAACGCAAGAAAAGAAACCAGCAACGGGGAACTATCGTATCCAATTGCAATAATACAAAATACAGACAAGCTAAAGGGCACTGGGCGTCACTGGATTTGTACCTGGATCGTTTCGAGAGAATCCTTTGAATATTTCGACTCCTATGGTTTCCCAATTCAGCAATACAAAAACCTCCAGGTGCCAGGCAGATACGTTATTGCAGAAAATTGTACAGCACTGCAGAGTGGACGATCTACTGTTTGCGGAATGTATTGTTTATATTTCTTATATTCGCGTGCAATTGGTATTTCATACCAAGATTTTATAAATGTATTTACATGTTCTGTACTAGTTAATGATAGAAAAGTTAAAAAGTTTGTAAATATGATACCTATGTTAAGCAAGTGTTCTACACATAGATATAAGTTACAGTCTAATACGTGTAAAGTATGTTGTCCCGAGTTTTGTAAAAATATGTTATGGTATCCCTAGGCTTAAGATATAACAATAAGAAGTGTATATTGTAAATATATAGCAATTAAGCACCCGTTTTTGTAAACCTATTGTGTATTGTAATACATTTAAGAATAAAACATTGTCTATTTAATGTAAAAATCCCAGTTTATTGTAAAACTATAGTAATAGTAATAGTAATAGTATAGTAATAAAATTGTATAAACTATGTATATATATATGTTTTTGTATTTAATATAAGTCATAAGTTAATGTTTAAGTAAAATTGTAAATGAATACACAGAGTACTATATACATATTTGTAAAATGTCTGAATAAACGTATGTTAATTGTATAAATAATAATAAAAATGTATAAAATGTAAATAGTTTAAGAATTAGTAGCAAATTGTATAAGAAATAGTTGTATAAATAATTAGCTATTATAATATATTGTGAATATTCCTTAAATATACTTGTTCTTTGTGAGTTCTGATCAGTTGTTGTTTGCACTTGACGATGGCAACATCAGATACTGTTGACTTTAAATTAATACACCCTTTTACGGCTATGCTATGTGGCCCTAGTTTTTCTGGTAAAAGTACTCTGTGTTTAGAAATTGTTAAGCGCCGTAGGCAAATAATTGGAAATAATATTAATAAAGTGTTGTATATAAGTGTACATACTGACCAACCAGAATTTTCAAGCACTGATTTCCTAGAAGATAAAGATATAACTTTAACATCTGATATAGATAATATTGAGTCACTGATTCAAGAAATAGACAGCCCGTGTCTTGTTGTTTTAGACGATCATTTAAACTTTATGGAAGCAAATCATAAGGCTAGACAATTAGTTCAGAAAATATTCACAGAATTGTCTCATCATATGAATTTCAGTGTAATACTTATTCTGCAAAACGCCTTTTTTAAAGAACTGAGAACCACCAGTTTAAGTACGAAATATTTAGTTCTCTTTGACGTGCCTAGAGACCGTAGCATAATTAACCAAATTGCAAGACAAATTGCACCTAGTCGTAAGAAGTTTTTGCAAGAAGCATACGAAAAAGCATGCAGTCTACGCCAACATAGTTACTTGTTCTTGGACTTGCATCCACAGTGCCCGAACCCACATATGTTTGTACGTAATAACATTTTCCCTGTGAATGGTACTGACATATATGTATACAAATAAAACTCATCATGTCGGTGGAACGAAAGCAAAGAAGTCTGTTTGAAGAAAACTTTGAATATCTATCACTATTAGCAAACTCAAAACCGAGAGAATATTCAACTTACATTAAATGTGCAACTGTTGATTTGCTTTATGTTATAGCAGAGTGTATATTCAACGTGGATAAGTTTTGCAAACATATAGATCCGCGATATTCAAATCAAATAAGTAGACTTGTAAAAACTTTGAAAAAAACGGGTCTGGATAACATGGAAAAACTATATATAAGAAACAAGAACCTTGTGCGTCGAATCTTAGCAACGATATTCCATAAAGTTTACAACAGTGAAATCTGCCGTGTTACACTACTGTCAGATATAATTTGTGCTGATAAAATATACAATTCAAACAATTAGAATAGCTATGGCTACTGTTATGAAAGCAATTGAACCCAAGCTCTATGCTGAGCTTATGAAAATTCGAGAAGAGCAAAAGGCTTTGAACGTTGCTAAGCAACACCGCTGTTTGCCAGAGAATAAAATCGATTGTTACAAAGAAGTTTCAATGCACGTTGGCGGAAACTACAAAGAACCAAGTGAAAGTTCCTCCATCAGTGCTCCATCTGGCGTCGATAGGTTAAAACAACTACCGGTGCAGGAGTGGCTCAGCTACGAGCAAGTAATGTCTCAAGCTAATATAAAGAAACCACAGCTAAAATCAGTTCGGGGCCGTGGAAATGCATACGTGAGAAATCGCAGCAATACGAGTGCATCAAAGAAAGTTAAATCTCGATACATATAAATAGAGCTGCCATCAATTAGACAGTGTCAGTCTACCTTGTAATGCCAAAGTGTTCAATACAAAGCTATACAATGTTTCTGCAACGTCTAGTATTCCGTTTTTGCGCACTGGCGCTTCTCCTACTTGCAACATGTTGCAACACTGTAGTGCATGCCCAGCATGAATTTAATAATCCAATAGTTGACACTAAAAGCACCGCTCCAAGCTTTGAAAGTACACCAAGCAATAATGGTTTATTTACAAAGGAAAAGATAGCCCTAGAAGCAATACAAAACACCCTCCAGCAAGACAAACCGTCATTTTCCAGCCCTGATATTACGCCATCTGCCGTGACCAAGCCCAGTTCATTCAACAAGTTGATTCTTCAAGCTTTAAAATATATGCTTGAAAATTTGAATACGCAAAACGGAATTATACTTGATGTAGTTGACAAGTACAACCAACATGAAGCAAAACCGGTAGTAAATACAACGTTTGACTTGATTAGTGAGTGCAAAATTCACCAATACGATTAATACAAATATATATTGTACTAAACATTTGATGCGCATATACCACGTGTCCATTTTTAAACCATTGCTAAATGTGCATTTGTTATTGTTTCTTGTTCTGCGCATGTGCAGCCATCTACGTGTCGTTTATCCTGGTCCTACTTCTCTTTGTATTCAAAATGATCAAGATTTATCGCAATGGTAAACTATGGTCCCTAGTTAAAGCAGAAGGGGTTTACCAGAAACAGGTGGCTACCACCCACCACGGATCAACTATAAGTACCGCGGCAGACTCATAGGGACCCTCACACCATCTCAAGCACTCCTCCGAACATCAACGTTTCCATCTTACTCCACTCGCCTCAAATAAGAGCATTTGAACTAACGAAAAGCATCGAATCTACAACACTACTTGTTTAACATGGATCAACCAGCCCTTGTACCAAACACGGCAGTTCAGTACTACGAACAACCAAACTTCCCAACTGTTCGTAAAACTGGAACTACTGACTATGTACGTATATTTTGGTGTCAAGTAAATGTGATATTACATTGTTTATTTTATTTCGTAGTTATTTTATTGTTTAATATAAGTTTGATTCTAATCATATTGTGTTTGTTGATTTTCAGCGCTTTGAGTGTTCCATGCCTAGATGTCTGTTCGAATGCAGAACGTATGTGGCGTACCAAGCTCACGTTGAGGATGTTCATCACTGTGGAGATTGCAACCGATTCTGTTCTGACAAGACCCATCACTCATGTCTGCAGCCTGGCGAGCGTCGTGCACACTATGACAACAGAAATCAATATCAAACTGGCGGTGGAACCAGTCGTTCAGGAGCAACCTACGGACTTGATACTACTACCAGCAGTGAAGATAGTCCCGCAGGGCCTTTTCGTCGCCCTCGTCGTTCGTCACTGATAGATCAAGATGTATTTCAAGAATCCTCAAGAGCTCATAAGGGACTAATGGTGACTTACATGCATCAACCAACTGAAGAGTCTCAAGACGTTACATACATCTTGACTGAACTATACAAGTCTATTATAAAATTGTTAACTCAAAACTTAGCTGTACATATTAGTATTAAGGCTCAACTTATATTAAATGTAGCATTAGAATTAGAAATTATAGTAGAAAACGAACCAAAAAAAGAAAAACGTAGCATTAAGTTAGTGTCTAGTAATTACGATATAATAAATGAAGACGAAATTGAAAACTTTATATTTAATAGTGCAAGTGAAGTTATACAAAAGCTTAACGACTTTAATAAGTACGGTACTGGTTGGACACTTCAGCAAGTAAATTCTATTCAATTTAAAGTAGGAGTTTTAAATTTATTTTCAAATGCTAAAGCAAAAGGATATATTAAATTTCCAAAACTCAACCCAAGAAAATCAGGATATTTAAATATTAAAAACAAATGCAATGACTGCTTTAAATTTTGTGTTGCTGCTCACACATACCGCAATGAAATCTTGGCTGGGTATAAAGTAAATAAGAAGACAAACAAACCATACACTACTCGCTATGCTAAACAAAAACTAGAAGACCCAGACCAGTATATTCCCTATTTTTCGAAATTTGATTTTACTGATATTAATTGTCCTTTGCGTATTGGCGAAGATTTAAATAATTTTGAAATTAAAAATAATCTTGGTATTAATATTTAGAGTCATCGCGATGACGACATTGTCCCTATTAGACGGTCGCGTAATTCTGAGTTAACTGAACTGTGTAATTTATTTTTAATTTATAATCAAGAAAAAGAAACCAAGACTAACTCTTACCATTTAGTTCTTATTACTGATCTTGATAAATTTATGCGTAATGGACGTCAAAAAAAGCTTTTTATTGCGAATTGTGTTTAAGAAGTTTTAACTCTAAAAAGAATTTACAACAGCACAGTGACAACTGCCAAGTTCGTGAAGAAAGAAAAATCATTTTTCCTCAACCATCAGAACGAGTCAAGTTTGCAAAACCATGGCAAACACTTCCGTACCCCTTTGTCATTGTTTATAAGTTCTTTACGTTTGCAAATCCTATTTAAGATTCTAAACTTGCAACAAATAACACAAAGTATACAACAGAAATTACACCTGCAGCTTATTCTTTTATTATTATTAGAAGAATGCAAGATAAAGACAACGTTGTTTCTATAGAGTATTTTGATGGGGAAGATGTAGTAAAACATTTTTTTACACGTATATTTTACTGGGCAAACAGGTTACTTACACATATTAGAGAAACAAATAACAAAGTAAAACCAACAGAAAGTGTAAGAGTACAGTTTGAACAAGCTACGCACTGCCACCTGTGTGAGCGCGAATTTAGTAAAGAAACCAAGACGATCAGGACCTTCCACCATAACCACGACCATGGTAATTTTGAGTTTGCTGCATGTAGTCGTTGTAACCTAAATATTAAATACAAGCACGAGATCCCACTTATTTCGCACTACGGAGGTTCTTTTGATTATCACCTTTTAATTAATGCAATGAAAATTAATATGTTTTCGTCCAAAAACGTAAAAGCGCTTGCAAAAGCCCCCAAAGAATTTATTTCAATAACAATAACTGCTAAGGATACATGGCTTCCTAAATTAAATTTAGAATATCCCTCTGAAAATTCAAAACAACCCAACTATACTGGCAAATCTTTTGCTTCAAAAGTTAAAATACGTTTTATGGATGCCAATTTATTTTTCGACTCTGATTTATTCGAACTTGTAGATTCACTTAACGCAAAAACCTCTCAGTCACTTAAAATAGTACAGCAGTGTTTATATAAATTTTTACCTACACAAAGCCATGGGTCTTTTGCAAACAAACTTAAAGTATCAAAACCGTGCCATGACGATCTTGTGTTACTACAAAAACCTGTTTATTTTCCTTTCTTGTCTCTTACTAAGAATACAAGTCTTGATATTCCTATTCCCACAAAATCGTGTTTCCGAAAATCTTTACTTGATGATATGCCAATACCAGACAATGAATGGGAGCTTGTTCAAAACATCTGTGCAAAATTCAACCTTTTTACATTAGCTGATTACATGCGTTTTACTTGTTTGTTAGATACAGTATTACTTGCAGAAGTTTGGCAAAATTTTCGAAAATTTGGAATGGAAACATACGAAATGGATCCTACCTATTCTTTAACTTTGCCAAGCTTCTCATGGCAATGCTTTTTAAAACATTCAAAAGCTGAAATAGATTACATAAGAGATTACAGGGTATATGAAATTGCAAAAAAAGGAATAAGGGGAGGTCAATGTATATTTGCAAAGAAACATGTGACTGCTAATCACGAACGTTGTCCGAATGGGTTAGATACATCACAGCCACGACGACACATACTTTCACTAGATATCAATAGTTTATATCCACATAGTAGGAAAGCACTGATGCCAGTGTCTGATTACGAGTACATGGAAACAAAAGATCTTATAAACATAGACTGGACTGACCCAGAATTAGGAAGTACGGAAGGAAGCTATGGGTACGTACTGGTCTGTGACTTGCAATACCCAGAGCATTTGCATGATCGCGACGCAAACTTGCCTCTTGCCATGGAACAGAGAGTAATAAAGCTCGAAGAAATGCCGAGCCAGTTAAATTTAAAATATCGCAAAAACGCTTCAATTAAACATTTTATATCCCGACCAAGACTTATGTTAACTCTTTATGACAAATTTAATTACACAGTTCATTTCAAGGAATTGCGCTACTATCTTTCAAAGGGAATGGTACTTTTAAAAATACACTGTGGCGTTAGATTTAAACAGCAACGTTACTTCAAATCATATATAGATGCCAATCTAGAAAGACGCAAGCAAGCAAAAACCCCCTTTGAAAATAAATTACTTAAATTCCAATCCAATGTTCTTTATGGCAAGACTTTAAAAAAAGTTAAAGATTATGTTGAAACCAGTATTTGCACCAGTACCGCCCATGCTGAAAAACTACTTGCATCACCACGATGTAAAGATTTTGATGGTCTGTCTGATTGTTTAAGTATAATTACGCAATATCTTAAAAGGTATCGTGCAGATGACTTGTCACTCACAGGACTGGCAATTTTAGCCAATGCAAAAGTTAACTTCTATGAAAAGTTTGATATGCTGTGTCGAATATTCCAGAATAGAGCTTACTTGGATTATTCAGATACCGACGGATATGAGTTAGATATATTAGATCCCTCGAATACTTTGTGGGATGATATAGTTAGTGCACGTGCAGAATTTGATTTCAGCAAAATCCCACGAAATCACGAGTTTTTTAAGCGCTACGAAAATCAATATCCAGAGTTGTATCTTCTAAATAAAGACGAGAGTGGCAAAATAAGAATACAGAGCTTAGATGTATCAGAATTAATTACACTTAAGCCTAAAATGTATAGCATGTTATATTTAAATAGTAGCGAACAACAAAAGTGCAGAGGTGTGCCGGCTATTGCGTTACGCCAATGCAGGCACGAGAAGTATAAACAAATGCTTGAAACAGACAAGCCGTGTAATATTATTGTAAATTCTATACGATCTGTAGATCATTACATGTACGTAGTGAGTGTCAATAGATTAGCATTCAACACATTAGATATATCACGGGTATTTTCAGACCCCAATGATTGTAATTTTAGTTTGCCCTTTGGCCATAGGGATTTGTTAAATAAGTAAATATATTATTCTGTAATAGTTGTATATTTATAGTATTATAATAATGTAACCTAGATATATAATGTATATACTGTTAAGTATACCTTTGAATAATTAAATGTTCTGTATTTGTAAGACTCGTGTATTTCAATTGTTTAGTATATAAGCAACCTAGCTGTTTAATGTCAATGTTATTTGTGAACTACATATATTTATTAAATATTAGGCTCTAGGTTGTAAGAAGTGTATTTAATTAGTATAGTGTAGATGTAACCTAGATATATAATGTATATACTGTTAAGTGTACAGTTAAATAATTAAGTGTTCTGTATTTGTAAGACTCGTGTATTTCAATTGTTCAGTATATAAGCAACCTAGCTGTTTAATGTCAATGTTATTTGTGAACTACATTTATTTATTAAATACTAAGCTCTAGCTTGTAAGAAGTGTATATATATTTAGTATAGTGTAGATGTAACCTAGATATATAATGTATATACTGCTAAGTATACCGTTGAATAATTAAATGTTCTGTATTTGTAAGACTCGTGTATTTCAATTGTTCAGTATATGAGCAACCTAGCTGTTTAATGTCAATGTTATTTGTGAACTACATTTATTTATTAAATACTAAGCTCTAGCTCGTAAGAAGTGTATTTATTTAAAGCATAGTGTAGATGTAACCTAGATATATAATGTATATATAAATGTTAAGTATACCTTTGAATTATTAAATGTCCTGTATTTGTAAGATTTGTGTATTTCAATTGTTCAGTATATGAGCAACCTAGCTGTTTAATGTCAATGTTATTTGTGAACTACATTTATTTATTAAATACTAAGCTCTAGCTCGTAAGAAGTGTATATGTATTTAGTGTAGTGTAGATGTAACCTAGATATATAATGTATATACTGTTAAGTATACCGTTGAATTAATAAATGTCCTGTATTTCATGTATATAAATGTTGTATAAATTGTAATAAATTCAAAAACATTGTAATTTTGTATATAAACCTGCCTGTGTACTGATACAGCTCATACATAATTTGATTGGCCTGAGTGATGCATATTATTATTATATTGCGCTGCACACATGCTGACATGGCTGTCTCAATTTGCATTAGATTTGGCACACCTCAGTAAATACACTAATAATTCGCAACACTTACTATGCATTAACTCTTCTTCTTTTTTGTCTCATTGAATTGCATCTTATTATTTCAAATCGGACTATACATTACGCATTTATTACCCACCTACCTACCTACCTACCTACCTACCTCCCTCTCTCCATTGCCTGGATCCTAGCCTCCCCAGCCTCCCACCTCCAGCCTACAGATTCCCAGTACCCTTAATCTTTCTTCCTCATCTTCCCACTAATTAATTACTCTCTCTCCAATCAATAAATAAAGTCTCCGAATGCGCCTATAAGCCTGTAGTATTATGATTTTGTGTTTTAAAAAAAGTAACTCGTAGCTCGTAGCTTGTGCCAGAACCTACATTTCTATACTACTAATGACAGACTGAAAATTATAAATTTAATAAGATTGGATTTTTTAAAATTTATTATAGCTTAAACGTCATCTAGGTGAAATTGTTTTACATATTTTTTGTATATTTATTTACTTTTATTTATTTTATTTATATTTTTGAATTTATTTTAGTTTTATGATACCTATATTCATTGTTTAGTTTTTTTTAATTGCATTTTATTCACTTGTTATATATTATTTTCAGTTTAATTTGCAACAACAACAATAATTCTGTGTTAGTGTGTACGTTGGTTTTTAAAAACAATTCTAACTAGAGGACATTCAAATGTAACAATATAAGTAAATTGTGCTTGATTCAGCAATCATGTGTAACACATAATATGTTGTATTATTTTTAAAATTAAAATATGTAAATAAATATATTTATATTAATAAGATGTTTAAAGTTAGGTTACTTTTTAACCAAGGAAACAAAATAATAGTCTAAGTTGACTTGTTGGAGATGCGGTAAGACGTGTTAAAGGGTTTAGATTATGGTTTTTCTGCCTACTTAGCAATGAAACGTTTTAAAAAACTAACGCGTAAAATGAATGGCATATAAATATAGGTAAATTTTAAAGTTCACATTTAGTGACAGTATTGAGGCCGAATTGCGAAATTTATATAAATGTAGGTAAATTTCAAAGCCCACATTTAGTGACAGCACTAAGGCCAGATTGTGAAATTTATAGGAATGTAGGTAGATTCAAAAGCCCACATTTAGTGACAACAATAAAACCAAATTGCAAAATTCATATGAATGAAAGTGAATTACAAAGCCCACAATTAGTAGCAATACATACTTTGAAATTGAAAGTTATTTATAATTTAAAATAAATTTAAAACGCAAACTTAGTAGTGAACTGTAGATACTAAATAGAAAAAGATGTATGTTAGTAGGTTCAAAAAAGTGCACAATGCAGAACAACTAATGCCTTAACAATATGCATACCCATTTAGGAAACTTGTGAAGCCCACAGCTAGTGAAGTACGCCACAACATAAGTTCATTAATGTGGGTAAATTTCAATGCCCACAGTTAATGAGATATTTTGTGTCATAAAAGAAATTCATATGAATGTCCAACGCTCACAATTATTGAAATATTTGCTGCTATTATTAAAATTCATACAACTGCAGATTAATTCCAAAACCCCTTAATTAGTGGTAAAATTACCAGAAGATCTTTTCGTATGACGGTAAGTAAATAAAAAAACAATTTATTTTAATTATCTTTTAGTAATAAGGTAATACCGTGAAACTTAAAAATTAAAATTGTGAGTTAACATGTTCATGCAGTAATTTAGTTTTGCACGTCGTAACTGTCAATTCAGAGTAAGCGTTATTCACTTTTCACTTAACTTATAGTAGATGATCTCTTTATTTTTATAAACAAAGAGATTAAAGGATAATCTCTGAGTTTTATAATTTACCTTCCTAAAACGTAAGACGACATGAAGACCAACTACTTTTCTTTTAGTGCACAATTTAAACCGACCACTTTGAAATTAGTGAAATTTGGGAAAGAGATACTTTTAAATGACATTTAGCTGTCAAGTTATCAATGCATTACATTTATTACTACTCTGTTAATAGAAATATTTTTTAAACCTTACTCTTTTGAATTGCACATAGCTACGTTAAGTTTATGAAAAGGTTAAGGACTATCTTTTTAATGACCACGTTGCTACAACTGTAGTTTTATTTATTTCATCTATAATATTTTTTGAACTCACTACTATTAATCATTTAAACAACAGTAAAAACTTATTCTATGTAGACGCAACCGTGTAAAAATGTTGCGTTGGTTGCTTGTTAAGACCAGATAGACTGCACAATCAAATAATAGAGAGGCTGTTCTCACCTTTATTTAAGAGATAGGCCTTACCAATTCCTCAATCATGACTACGCCATAATAGCTATTTAAAAGCTTTAGTTGACCTGTGTTGCTTAAGTTGTTCGTACACAATTAATTAAAAGTCAAAAACCAGGCGTTCCTTCCAAATAGCCTTACCCCACTTATATTAGATAAAAAAACATAGCTATTGATTTAGGTATTCAAAAATGGTTGTGTAAGCAACGTGTACTGTCATGTCACTATTGTTCAACTAAAATTCTTATAGGATTTTGTGACCTATTTTACTGAAACAGCTCAGCTTGCACAAATGTTAACAGACCATAAAACTGTAATTCTAACTACAGAAACTATATAATTACCAATAGAATATATCACTTATGCATGAGACTAACTGGGGTCAAAATACAAACTGTGAGAGGCAGTAGGTACCTACATTAAGCCATCTAACATCTCTGTCTCATACATTCGAACTGTCACAGATAAATTTAAGGAAAGCACACACTCACTTCGGATCTCCGCAACATCACTTTTCTCCCCCCACCCATTAGCAAAAAAAAATCACCAACACCAATTTTAATCCTGAGCGTGACCGGTTTAGTGGTGTGACCATGCCGTAGCATCGTCAAACCACCAAGCCGGGTTTATTTCGATTACTATTTGATATTATTAGGCAAAGTAATCTACATGAATTACAATAATTTAGTTGGTGTTGTTAATTATTTATATAATAAAGGTCAGAAATTATAAATATTTGTAAAAAGCTTATCAGCTTATAAGCTTAAGCTGGAAATTCTTATTTTAAAGTTAGGTTAGGTTTTGGCGATGGGTTGGGAGAAAGAAAGGTTTAAGAATAACTGACTGGAAACGGTTAGGTAATTTTTTTATCTCAGCCACCGAAGGCGGTCCTGCCGCAGGCGGGATGAAAAAATATAACCTGTCTGTTTCTAGGCAGCTTTAGGAGCCTGGGTCAAAGCAACAGTAACTGAAATAAAACAATGAGGACAAATTATAATTTTGTTATGTATCTCCGCTTTTGCATTTTTCTTCCTCAGTTTGCGATTTGGAACTTCTCCATCCAACTAATTTAAAAAACTAAAATTTTTAAAATGGGAGTGACTTCCCGTTTCGGGCAAGACGTCCCGTTTTTGGCGAGACTAACCGAACAGTGAAATGACTGTTACCGTTTTGGTCAAGCTCTATTGGTGCTACTGTAATTTTGAGACAAAAGTTAATGTTACATCATGGCGCACACGAAAATATAATATTTTCTCTTACCTTAATCAAAAGTTATGCTTTGTTGAATCTTAAAAACGTAGGGTGGGGCTATTTCAAAGGGTCACCCATTATTTGGTTTTTAATTTATTGTGTACGTTTGCTCATAAAACAAAAATCAAATTCCCAACCCATTGGGTTGCAAAATTGCTAGCATAAAATTCTGGGTTCTAGGTAGTTTGCTTGTCAGTTAGCCTAAATGTTTTTGGGCACTGTTGTTGTGGCTCCTATAGTTGTAATATTTGTTTCATAGAAAATTTACTTTGTCAAAATTTATTACATTTTGTAAATAAATTTATCACCTCATGCTCAATTTATTTTTTTAAATTATTTCACAATAAAATTTATAAATATTCAAATTTTTTATTTTCTCTTATATCAAACGTTCTGAAAGCTCGTGACGAACGCATCTCCTCTCAGAAAAAAAAATGTCGACTGACTTTCTAGCGCCCTAGTTGTCACCCTCCTAAGCAATGCGTAAATCTTTAACATAAATTGTCATCTTTTTCCAAGTAACCCACGCTTATCACTACTTGTAGAGAGTACATTATAGTTTTATAAGGTTTATTAATGTAATGGATGGGGGAAAGTAAAGAAAGAAGAGGGGGGTACGTCTTCAGATTAGCGATGCTGGGAATCTGTAGGCTGGAGATGGAAGGCTAGGAGCTAGGACCAAGGCAATGGAGTGAGGTAGGCAAGAAGAATAGGAAGAGATACAGAGGAAGAGATACATGGAGCATGTATATTAGTAGGTAGGGGAGGATATGAGTAAAAAGCGAGATATATATATATATAATTCAATTAATTACAGTGTAATGAACAGAGAGATAGAGAGAGAGAGAGATACAGAGATACAGAGGGAGCAATGTATATTAGTAGGTAGGTAGGTAGGGCGGGGAGATGAGTGAAGAGCGAGATATATATAATTTAATTGATTACAGTGTAATGGGACAGAGACAGAGACACAGAGAGAGAGAGAGAGAGATAGATGCAGATACATGTAATAGCTAACTCAATTGATTGCAAAGCAAATAATGGGACACCTACGCAGTAGTAGTAGTATCGATTGAAAAAATGAAAAATTTGAACCTGGGATATGAGAGAGTGCCAGAGGTAGGTAGCAGTGGACGGAGATGGCTAATTCAAGTAAGTAGCATGAGGAAAAGCATGTAGATACAAAGAAAGGTGCGTAATGGCTAATTTAATTAAATACGATCAATTTGGTTGAGAGAGAGAGAGAGAGAAAAAAAATAAGAGACATGTACATAGGTAGGTGCGTAATTTTATTAAAATGCGCGACACGCGAGTGGCGTGAGTTGAGGCTCTTGAATTGATGAAAGGCTCTTGTGCGCACAGTTGAAATTATCAATTGCATATCCTTCTCTTGTCTCACATCATGAAATAGTAAATATTTTCAGTTCATATTTAGTCTGGTGCCAGTCCTATGGCCAGGATATACAAAACTAAATGTTTCAAGTTTCTCTCTTTGCTTTTACCACCACTGCATGGATCCTTTTAGCTTCCTAATTTGACTGCATTTTGTTCCTTCTTTTTATTTCCCAACTTTTAAATTCTACCTTTGTGTTTTATTTTTTCGTTTGAATTTTGTAATGTTGAGGTTTCGCTATTTGTTTGACTTTATTCTTTCTCCACTTCTTTTACCAACCTGGATTCTGTTTGCTTCCTTAAACTTATATTCTGCTTTGTTTTGTTTCTTCTTTTTATGTCTCAACTTTTAAATTTTACCTTTGTGTTTTATTTTCTCGTTTGAATTTTGTCATGTTAGTGTTTAGCTATTTGTTTGACTTTATTTTTTCTCCACTTTCTTTTACTTTCACCTTTACTTTCTGCTCGTGTTGTTATTTTACAAGTTTCGTAGTAATATTTCTTTTATACAAATAATATTTTGGTCCGAGTAAAGTTGGTATTAATTAAAATATGTTGTGTGTATTAAAAAATTTTGCTGCAAGATAGCCGACATGAGATTGTATGTGTTTGTAGTGAGATGTATGGTGTAGACATATTAACACTAGCGTGAACGGCACTTTTTATGTATACGTATGTAAAAGTCATGTCATGTTATGTAAAAGTTGTAAAAATAAAAACTCAAGCGTTTTGGCACTTTACCAACTAGGGGCAATGTAAATAGGAGTGCAAAACGCTTTCCTAAAAGTTTCAAAACTTTCTCTTTTCTAAAACAAAATATTGTTTGAACTTGATATTTGGATGTTAAAAAATATGACGGATTTTATAGACGACACGGCATGTTTGTTTTTGCGCTAGAAAAATATTACTTTTTTGTTTGCAGGGCAATGTAAAAATATTTAAAGCTATTGTGTGCTCCTGATTTTTAGAACCCATAATATAAAAAAAAATTAGGCTTGTACACGCAACTAAGCAAGCATCATACCATCGTAGAAATATCTTTACTAATGTAGCAATATGTATCGGTACAATGTGTGTCCTTTAAATTTCTAGTTGTAGAAACTTCATGTTTACAAGGTAAACTTGTTGTTGCTAGTGTAAACGTTCATATATACAACTGTCTTAGTATACCACTTCACAACATGAATATTTGAGAAATTGCTATTTTTCTTACTGTTTTTTATATAAGTAGTAATAAAAAGGCAAAAGAGGTATTTTTAAAATAGGCGGTCACTGCAGCATTTCAGCTTCACTATTCTACTGAGTAACATGATTGGAAGTGCAATGTTAGTCCTTGCTTTTAACGTTGCAAATGAATAAAAACCTAAAATTATTTTTCTTTGCTTTTTTTTGTGAGATCGAAATAAATATTTTACAAGAAATAGAATTCGCTGTTGCAACTCAACTACAACTGCAGCATATTTATGCTTCTCATATTAAATCTAATTTATAAACGTTCTAGTCTACAACTCAAACTTTACATTTTATACATTTTATTTTACTTTTTAATTTTTTACTTACACAAATTAAGAGTATAAAATATTTGACACGTTGGTTATAAACTATTGACAAAGTATTATTATATTCCACACACATAACTTGCTACTGCTTTTTGAATTGAATACAAGACTAAAATTTAAATGTATTACAAGAACTTAGCAACATTTTTTAAAGACACAACTAGTACACACACAAATTAATATTGCAGTCGGACACACTACAAAAATCAGAATACTACAAATGTTTTATATTATTGTTTCTTTAAACTTGCAAGTTGCAGTTTACAAATTATATTTTTAATTGCTGTTTTGATCGTCTGTGTCGCAGTTTTCTTCAAACCTTTTAAAGTCGTCAATGTCAGAGCCGGTGGCGGCAAAATCAGAATAGTCAATTGGTTGTTCAGGTGACGGTTAAAACCCTGATACTGCAGTAGAAATAACTTCGTTCGAATTGATTTTCACACGTTGTAGTGCCGGCTTAACTTCGATAGCTGTTTCTTTGTGATGTTCTTCCTGTGTGACTTCTTGGGCATTTAAAGACCGAGGTGTAAAATTGTGGGGTTCTGATGCAGCTAGCTTTCCGTTTGTGTAGTCAGAAAGTCAACCAAAGCATTAATTTCCATAAGACTGAATAAAACTGCTGCCACTTTACGCAGGGTATTTCTGAGCGAAGTTGTTAAATAGGTTAGAGTTTATTAATTAGGCATTGCGAATTTATTTAAAATATGCAATGATAAAGTAATCAATACTCATGTTTGGATAAATAATTACGCATTGCTACTATACACATTACGCATAAGAACGCTAACCAATACGCGTGTTCTGCCTTTTTAATTTACACATTGCAACTTTAATCAGTATTAGGAAACTTTTTATTTCAAGCTTATAATAAACTAGCATTGCAGGTATATACAATACGCTCTGATATTATAATTTGTACGCATCTTGTGCCTTTAATTATTAAGCATTGCAAATGTAATCAAAATATGCAATGATAGAGTAATCAATACTCATGTTGAGATAAATATTTACGCATTGCTACTATACACATTACGCATAAAAACGCTCACTAATACGCGTGTTCTGGCTTTTTATTAACGTATTGTAAACCAACACGCATTGAAAATTAAATTAATACGATTGTTTTGCCTGTCCTTATAACTAAATTCAAATTTAATCGAATAGGCACTAATACACTGTTTAATAAATATGTTGTGTCTCTAATAATTTAGCATTGCGACTTAATAAAATACGCATTCAGACACTATTTATTAGGCATGTTAAATTAATAATTACTTATCGATGACTCTTTTCAATATGCATTGAGATGTAAATCAATGCCTATGCTGTGTCGCTATAATTACACACTGCAAGATGTATCAATACGCTTAGAGGCGGTAATCAATACGCATGTTTTGCCTCCAATATCTTCGCCAATATCCTATGATGTACCTATTCAGACGTTATTTCGAAATGATTTTTGTTTTCTTATCACTGAAACATGGCAATTTAATTCATCGCGAACTAACAAGTTAATAAATAGCATGTTGTATATGAGATAATTACGCAATGTAAATTAATACAAAACTCACTGACACGCTTACTAATACGAATGCTGCACTTCTGATATTTACGCATTGCTACTTTAACTAATATGCATTGTGACGTAAATCAATACGAATATTGTGACATAAATATTTACGCATAGCGACTTACATCAATACGCATTGATACGCAAATTGATATGCATTAGAATTTTAAAGAAAAATCATTGAGACGCTAATCAGTACGCATGTTGTGTGTATAATAGGTAAGCTTTGCAATTTTATTGAATACGAATTAAGACAATACATCGGTCTTCTGCTTTGAGTTTTTAAATTTCTGTTTAAACCAAATCACAATATAATATATTTTACCTACCATTCATAAAACAACGAGAATTATTTTTATTTGTGTACACAAGCTGTCACAGGTTCAAAAAATTAGACTGACTGCTCTACATAACGTGAACTACATAAACAAGAAAACGTTATAGAACAAAATTGACTAGTACAGCTGTTTACTGCAAATACCGCTCAACAAACTGCAACACGCACAAACATTACAAATGCATTATATTTTTATGCTTCTAAAAACGCACAGTGCCTAGAAAAATTAAATTTTCCTTGTACTATACGCTTTACAACGTTAATTAATTTGTCTATTTTCTTAATTACCTCACTTAACATTAGGCCTTTTCAATACGCATTGAGACGTTATATATTACGAATAACAGGCCTCATGCTTTTAATTTGTATGCTTAGACCCATTCACAATAATAAAAATTTTACAAGGCATTTGTAAAAAGAACAAAAAAATATAACGTCTGACACAAACAGGTTGCTTCAGGTTTTTTGTATTAAATTGACGTCTTATTATACAAATATTAACCTAAACATGAAACATTTTATGGAACTAGGTGGGATAGTATGGACCTATAGTGGTTCCGCGTTAAGTATTTAGACTTTTGTACATGCGCTATGATACTAGTGTTCCAACAACTCATTCGGTTCATCAACTTTTCAGTGTGTCATTCGGTGTACTTAACACCATAGAGTTTGATGTGTCATATATATATATTTTTTAATTTAAGGTACAGCCATTCGCGCCTCAAACTATTTTAAAGTTTTAACACAAGGAAAAAAAAATTATTGTTAGATTATACGTCTTAAAGCAACAGACCTTCTTTTGACTTTATTAAAGCTCAACTCTAAACGCAAGGATGATACTTTAATTATTGCTGGACACACATAAACATACAAATTGAAAAATATTGCAAATGTTTAATATTTGTTTGCTTTAAAAAATGCACACTGCGTAAAAAGCTTATATTTCTGTTTTAAATACGTACTAAAACTTAAATCATTGCCAATGTTGTTTTTCTTTATAATTACCTATCGATAACTCTACCCAATACGCATTGAGACGTTAATCACTACCCATGATGTGTAATTTTAATAACGCACTGCAAAATTGATGAATACGCTTAGAGGCGGTAATCAGTACGCATGTTGTGCCCTAAATATGTACGCATTGAGAATGTACGCAGTAGGCACTGAGATTATTCCAGCTCGAGCTGTCAGAGCGTCAACATATTGCTGCTCTCAGCTCTGTTGGAAATTATTTTTAAATTAAACAATTTGTTTACACAGTTTTGTGTCGTGTATCTGAATTTCACTATTTTACTATCTAATTGTTATTAAGTGTATTCTCTGGTTGCTGGTGTGTGGTTGAATTTTGACAATCAGTTGGATCTATAAAGACGAATAATTAAAACAATTTATATTTCAAGAATTTGAGTCAGTTCTACTCAAATTGAGCCGCCATGTCATAAAAACTTGAAGTAGGTTTTTGTCACATCCTTTGTTCAACTGCTGCTGGAAAACTATATCTTTTCAGTTCACCACTCTGGGTTGGAGGGGTGAACTACGGGTGAAGAGTTCTGGGTTCGTGGGTTTGAATCCAGTCTGAGGCTAAAGAAATGAGCCAACTTCAAAATCGTCGTCTACGCTTCACTTCGTCTTCCCATTCTACTACTTCTGCAAAACGTTGGCTCATTTCATCAACCCCATTTTGGGGAAATTCTTTTTGCCTAATTATATATGCATATGCATATAGATGAATAACTGACTTTGATTGCAACAAGTGCTGCCGTTACGGCTCCTAGCTAGCCTTTAATAGCTACGACTGACTTACGACTGAGCAGTCCAGCTGTATAGTGTTCGTTGGTCGGCGTCCTGTGAAGATAAGAAGCAGCTGGGATGGGCTATTATTCCTGTAAAATTATTAGTGTGAGCTGTAATTTCTCTCAGATTAATTCGGGGTTTAGTATTCAGCGAGACCGCGATTTATCGATGTGCTTGGGTATTTCTTATCTCAAATGTATTCTTGGAAAGCAGTGCAGTTCTCTCCCCAGTCCCAGCTTTCCTAATTACTCTTAAATAAATTTCCTTCCGCCACATCTATATATCTTTTAGTCAAGATTTCCTCAATCAAGATCTCAACTTGTCAATCAAGATCTCATCTTGTCAGTGTGCTGTAAGTAGCAGATGGTTTAAAGTATATTATTATATATATTTGCCTCACAACTCAAATACTGTCATAGGTTTAAAGTGTGGAATCTGTAGAGTCAAAAGTAATGTAAATAGGAAACTGGAAATTGTATGTAAGGAGTGTCTGGTTGTTTATCATAGGGTTTGTGTTTCCATTAAATTATCTGACTTTAGTAGCATGGATAGGAATAATTGGATTTGTACAAACTGTAGATGTCAAAGTAACTTGAGAAATTGCTGTCAGTGTGGGCAGCAATTTAATTTTTCCAATGTTGAAAATCATAGCCCGTTGCTTTGTATACCCTGTTTACTGCCAGACGTAGACAACAGCTTTTGCTTTTTACATTCAAATTTTTAACATTTAGACGATCGTATCGTTTAAGGCAAGGTTGATTTGTTGCATTCTAATGGTTTTAAAGTTATTCATCTGAATATTATTACTCTAACTGCTGCTAAAGTTGAAAGTTTTAGGTATGTAGTTGAAAAATATTCTTTTGACATTATTTGCATAACTGAGACTAAACTTAATTCTAGCTTGCCTAATGGACCTGTTGCAATTGGTGGCTATGTTTTACATAGGTGTGATAGGAGTCATGGTAAAGGGGGTGGGGGCATTGCAATATACGTGAAATGCTACATTTAGTTCCTGCCTTTGTTAGTCGTAGAAATTTGTAATACAGAAATTCCTGTTGGGGTCGAATTGACAGCTATTAAGCTAAGGGTCCCATTTATTAAACCTATTGTACTTACGCTTATATATAAGCCGCCAGTGGTAGACAAGATTACCTTTGTGAATTATTTTGAGCATTTTGTATCTAGTATGTCTACGCTAGGCTTTGAAATGATAATAACTGGTGATTTTAATATTAAATTATCTGTAAGGAAAAACGTAAGCAAAAAATTGCTAGATACTGTCAGTAGTTTAAGCATGAAGCAACCTATTACTAGAATTACTAGAAGGACAATTGATTCTAGCTCACTGATAGATCATGTTTATGTTAGCAGTAATAATAAATACTGTGACGCTGGCATAATTGAGCTAAGTGCGTCAGATCATTATGCTGTTTATGCTGTTCGAAAGTCTTTACGTCAGAACCATATACCTAAATATCTGTGTCTGCGTAATTATAGAAATACTGATTGGGAACTTGTATGTAAAGAGCTGGCTGAAGCTCCACTGTCCACAATGTGAGTATTTGATGAAGTGGATGATATTTTAAACTACTTTGAATTGTCTGTAAATGCTATACTTGATGTCCATGCTCCTTTAATATCCAAACGCATTTGTGCTAAGCCATCCCGTTGGCTTACTGGCAAAATTAAGCGTAAAATGCATGTTCGAGATAACCTTGAGCTCAAAAGCATAGTAGCCTCTAATAAGTCATTGTGGAAGGATTACCAAGCTTTGCGTAATGAGATAAATAATGAGGTTCAAAAATCAAAGCATGAACATTATAAGAAAGCATTGCTAGATACCCCTACTTCCTCAAATGTTTGGAGTGTCTATAATAAGCTTATAGGTAAGACCAAATCATGTCAATCAGTGTCAGAGTTAATGTATGACAGTGAACCTATAACTGATATGCATGCAATGTCAAATGTATTAGCTAAATCGTTTACAATGTCTCATAGAGTTCAGGGTGTTTCTAGTAGTAGTAATGACCATATTGTTGAGCAAAACTTGGATTTAAATGCAGAGATGGTACCTTTTACTGAGGCTGAAGTGCGCTCTGCTTTTGCTAAACTTAAGCGTAAAGAGAATGCTGACTGCCGTGAGCTTTTATAAAGTGCTGCTAAAAATTGTATTGATGTTCTAGCATTACCTATTGCGCTCTTACTTACACAATGCTTGACGCAATGCCTATACCCAACAAAGTCAAAGTGTGCTATAGTTACTCCAGTGTATAAAGGTAAGGGTTCTAAACGGGATCCTTTATCTTATCAACCTATTTCTAGTCTTTTAATGTTGGATAAAATTTAAGAGCAAATGATGCATGCTCGGTTGTTAAGTATAGTTTTACTAGGAACTGCTCAGCATGGTTTTTGTAAGAAAAGAGGCTGCCTTACAGCTGCACTTGAATTTATTCAATTTTCCTTTAGTATCTTGGATGGGAAATGTGGCACTGTATTGGCTGTTTTTATTGATTTGCAGAAGCCGTTTGATAGTGTTGATCACAAGAAACTTCTTTTAACGCTCAAAAATAATGATAGTGTAAATAGGCATTTGCTTAGGCTTCTTGCTGATTATCTGCATAATCGTACTTTTAAAATCAAAATAGATGGCTTTATTTCTGACAGTTTTGATCTAACAATAGGTGTACCCCAGGGCTCTGCGCTGGGTCCCTTGTTGTTCATAATATACATTGATAAGGATAGTGATGCTATTACTGGTGGTGTACAGTTTATTTTATATGCTGATAATATGGTAATAAATTGTACTGGTTCAACGCTAATGGCTATGCGTGATATATTGCAGCAGTGTATTGATTCTGTAAATCAGTGGTTTAATTAGAATGATTTATTTGTGAATACATCTAAGACTAAATATATGTTAATTCACAAGTCTAGTGATGTTACACTTGCTGACTGTTAAATAGCCCTTCATTGTAATGGTCAAGAACTTAAGCGCGTATATGAATTCCGGTACTTAGGTACAATTATTAACTGTGATTTAAATTTTAATAGTCACTTTTTGTATGTAAAGAAGAGAGTTGCTATTGCATTGGGTGTTATATGTAGTCTAAAGGCATATCTTGATGTTTGTACTTTTACTGTAATGCCTAATGCCTATGTTTTAACTATTATTGACTTTTGTCCTCTGATTAGGGGTGCGCACTCGGATGTGGATTTGCAATCCATTTAAAAAAAACTTAATAGAGCCATTGTCAATTACTTTAATTTTCGTTGTGCTGTAGTGGAATAGTCGGATTTGCTTGAATTGTGTAATTTATTATCTGTAGGTGAGAGAATACGTTACTATACATTGGTATTTGCTTTAAAAATATTAAAGTATGGAAGTTCTATTGAGTACTTGCGTACTTTTATAAGCTTTAAAAAGTCAGTTAGAGCTACGCGGTCTAGTGATAAGTATTCGCCTAATACAGTGCCTTTTAGGTCTCAGACATTCCGAAATTCCTCTTTGTATCGTATTGTGAGCTGTTGGAATGCTTTGCCCGACTGCGTTAAATGCTATGATGATGATGGTGTAATTGATCTATGTCATATGGGAAGGTTCAAATCAAATGTTTGTGCTTATTTTATAGAAAGCGGTATTTCAAAACCCTATTATATTATTACACCTCTGTAGTAATAGTGTAAGTTAATATACTTTTTTGTCTTGATTCATTGTCTACTGATCTTATAATACTTCAGAAATTTACTTTGGTTTATAATTCTTAATTAGTTTATGTTCATGTGTCCGTCTTTGTAAAACAGTATTAAGTTATTGAAAAAAATTAACACTTAAATAAGGCCAGCCTCAACCTCAACCTCAACAAAAGTCACTATAAAAGTTGGGCCTTTAAAAAATACGCATTAGGACGTTAATCAAAACGCACATTTTTCTTCTTATAATAACGCATTGAGACACTAATCAATACAGATGTTGTGAATTTAATAATAACACATTCCAACTTTAATTGTCACGCATAATGACGTTATATAATACGCAATTGTAGCATAAGGCTTTGGTATTGGAAGTGTTTTGTTTAGGCAAAATCACAATAATAATCATTCTACATACCGTTTTTATAACTAACAGAGCATCAATCTTTACAAACAAGTTGCTACAGGTTCTTAGGATTAAAATGACGACTCTATATACAATCAAAAACATTATAATCATACTCGTTTTAAAACAAGTTTGACTAGTACTGCTAAATATTTTAATTACTGCTGCGCAACGCACTCGTGGCAAAATAAAACATAAGCATTATATATTATGCTTTTTTAGAAGCACACAGCGTGATGAGGTTTATATTTATGTAATCAATACTCACTGAGACATTGATCGTATGTTGTGCCTTTATAAATTACGCATTGCATCTTTAATCAAAACTCAATGAGGCGCTCATGAGCACAGATGATCTGAATCACGCACTGCAAATCTAACTAATGCCTAGTAATCAATTCGCATGTTGTGCAAATATAAATTATGCATAGGAAATACGCATTTATACGCTAGTCAGTGCGCATGTTGAGTATTTAAAAACTGCACATTGCAACTTTAATCAATAAGTATTTAGACGTCTTTGCCTAAATATGTTGTGCCTTTATTATTAAAGCGTTGCAAATAAACTTTATATGCATTGACAATTCAATAAACACTTATGCTGTAGCTGTAAAAATTACGCGTGGCAAATTAAACCAACACCCATTGAAAATTAAATTAATAAGATTGTTTTGCCTTCATTAAATACGCAATACGAGAGAAAGTAAATATTTATTTACAACTGACGTTACAATAACGCTTGCCATAAAGACACAGTAAGAACAATAAACATTTTTAAGAACAGTAAAAAGCTTTAAAGAAGGAAAATGTATGATTTTATATTTTACATTATTCGTAATCTAGCTATTAAATAAGTTCATGTTATATATGTGGTTAAAAGCTATACGACATGACCCTAGGATGGTAGCAATGACTATTTCTTCTATGATTTTTAAAGGTAACCGCATATCTTTTCGAAAGGACTCAAAAAAAGCCGGAATTGTACCACGAGCTCCAATTAGCAAACCAATAACTTCTAACTTCTTAAGTTGGTATTTTTCCAGAAAGTAAGGGATACAAGGATTGTAATGTGCTTGCTTTTCAAGATTAACTTCATCTGCCTGACCAGAATTTTTCTCAATGCGAATAGTTGAATCCAAAATATATCCCGACTTTGACTCTGTTCGCCAGCATATAATATCCACTTGTTTAGTAGCCCCATCAGTTACTTCCTCAAATTCATTCTAATCTAGTGTTCTTAAATGCCTGGCTATTATTGACCGTACTTCATGGTGCCTGCTATTCCTCAGTAAGCTTCCAACGTGACATTTCCTCAAAACATGAGCGAGGGTTTCTTTCTCTTTACAGTGTCTGCAAAGGGATGTTTCTAAGGAACGACCTGAAATAGCTTTAACTGGGTAAACATTTGCACTCATCTTTAATGTATTGATCCATTTAGAGGAAGTCAATCCCCATTTATCTATAATTAGTTTATTAGCGTACGGACAATCTTTATACATTTCTACACCTTGTCCTTGAAGCGAAAACGTACACCATTTTTCAAACTCCTGATTCCTCAAGACTTCACGTATAATTTTATTAGGTTTGGTTTTCGGACAAGAATCAACTCGACTTTGGATTTCTGTTTCATCTAATCCCAAAGCTTCTACACAATTTTCCATTTCAAGTTTAAGATCTTTCACAAAGGGAATGTAGGGATCACTAGAACTTAACAGAACAACACAAATATTATAATGCTGTATGAACGCCTCCCATGTAGATCTCATTACTTGTAGACCTCTGTGCTTTTCTGAGCAATACAGCAACGCATTAGGAGAATCATGTGGAATTGACAGGATTTCTTTAATTGAACTTCGAATAAGTTTATCCAAATCTTCTAGAAACGTTTTCGGGAGTTTATTTAAAGGTGCAGTTTGAAGCGAATAGGTTAAGCATGGCCATATGTACTGATTAATGATAGATATTTTTTGGTTTAGAAATAACATAGGCGTTCCAACAAGATTTTGTAAGTCTTTTGAAAAGTTTTTGATGATAGCAGCAGGGTCAAAACTAATTTCGTTCTTGAAATTAACCCCAAAATATTTCACAGTTTCGCCTTGTTTAAGAGCTTCAATAGTGTTACTGTCATCAACAACAAGTGGCTTTTCACAAAGCTTACCTTTCTGAATATTCATAATTTTGCATTTATTAATATTAATTTAATACCCAACTTTGTTAAAATTAGCAATGGCAATTTTAGTCAGCGCTCGAGCTCCTTCAACAGAATCCGATGCAATTGCAACATCATCAGCAAAACCCCTTTCCGCCACTTTTTCGACATCTTCATGTAGCAAAAATCCATACGCACTACTGACTTCCATTTCGTTTAATTCTTTCATTACATGGTCGATTAAAATATTAAATAATTGAGGAGACAGTGGAGAACCCTGAAAAACACCCTTTTGAACCAATATTAGCAAAGACATACCGTTGGTCGTTTGGATCTGCGCTTCATTATGTTCCATGAGATTTAGAATCACACTTCGTAGTTTGGAAGGCATTAGCTTAGCATCCAATGTTTTAATTGTGTGGGAATGAGATTTCTCCTCAAAAGCTTTACTCACATCTAGAAAAACAATACAGCAATCCAATTTTTCTTTTTTTGCTTTCTGCAGACATCCATTAATTATTGATGTGTTAAGAAACGTTCCAGGGCATTTTGAGAAGCCAACCTGATTTGCTTAAAATTAAAATTGATTTATTTTTTTATAAATACATTTATTAATATTAATTACAACGATATTCACTGCACATATTAAAACAGTTTTCTACACACTTTAAAAACTTTGTACACTACACAATGAAAGTTATTTTTCAATACTAATACATTATATTAAATCCATTTTGACAATTCGCATTACACATCTTAAACTATTTAATACACATAAAAACATTGTACTATAGGCATGCGGCGTGGATCAATACGCATGCTGTTCCCTGAATATGTACGTATCGCGACATTTATTGATGCTACGATATTATTTACGACCTAGAACAATTTACTACTTGACTGTACGTACAACTAATATTTAGGCTACTGATATTAATACTTTTACTACCGCAAGGTCTTTTTTTAATACTGTTGTGTGTTGTATCAGTAATATTATTATGAAAGGATGGGACACAAATTCAGAAAAGTCTTGTTTTGTAGTGTGTTTGTAGTACACTTAAGTTTTTGAGATACTGACCTTAAGTTTGTACTATACTGTTTTAATAAGCTGAGCTTTGCATATTTCTACACGTAAGACGTTTTGTACCTAAATAAGCAAAAAAAGTAAAGTAAAGCTTCTTATGTTGCTACTTTATAAGCTCAACAACACTCTTGTCACTGTTTTTGACTTTAACAAGTTCACAATTACCACAAAATACTGATTATATTACTTTCTATGACCTATTGACACGTTTACTATTCATAATCAACTGTATTACTGTAGCTTTATACCCAAACTAGGTACGTATGTACGTTTGGTGAAACTATGTTTCTAAAAAAATAAATCTTTAATTGAATATAGAAATTTGTTCTGTATGGAAATTTTGCAAAATTTTATCGTGTTCAGTCTCAATACTGATTTCAAAGTTGAAGATGTAATATCGGCTAACTCCTTTATTTAACATACTTAACAGAAATAGTGACTTGTATCAGCTGGTATCGATATTACTACAGTAAATTACTATTTCTTTTGCAGAATTATATGCAAGTCATATTAAACTGCACTTTGCGCTCTTCTTAGAAGTATAGCAAGCATTCTAACTGGTAAATACAGTTTCAAAGTGTCTCAAATACTCTTATAGGTTTAAAATGCTATATTATTTAATAATATAACTATGTTCTCAATTTAAAATTAATACGTGTGATTTGACACTGCATATGTTATATCTCAAATCAATAACTAAAACTATAAAATGACTGGTGTGAAACCTTTAATATTCATAATTTTATCAATACCACGATATTAGTAATAACACTTTACATTTATTAAAGTTAAATAAGTAGTATCCCAAAAACTTAAAAGTACTACAAACACACTACAAAACAAGACTTTTCTGAATCTGTGTCCTGTCCTTTCCTAATAATAATACTAATATAACACAGTACAGTATTAAAAAGGACCTTGCAGTAGTAGAAGTAATAATATCAGTAGCTTAAATATTAGTTGTGCGTGCAGTCAAGTAGTTAATTGTTCTAGGGCGTACAAAATTATCAAACTCCACGATTTTACACCACAGTCTTGCTAGTTAATTGCAAAACAAGTCACATCATAACAACATAACATAACAGCCAGCAACTTAGGTCAAGCCAGCATCACGTTTTGTACATACCTACTTAAACAAAGCTTAAACTACTGCCGTGCATATTTAAGTATTGATTATTGTCTCCAAGATTGTGTAATGTCAAACGTTTGAAAGCGCTATGTACATTTTTGGCAATGTAAACCGATTAATGTTTAAAATTGTGTAATTCATATTAACTGCTGTCCTTTTTATTTAATGTGTAGCTAATAATAAATGTATTAAAATATTTAGTGTGAGAAATATGAATGCGTATGCTGCAATTTTTTTAAACGTGTGTATATTGTTGTAAGTAGTTATAAATAATATCGCAGCATCAATAAATGTCGCGGTACGTATATGTCTAGGGCATATTATGCGTATTAATAAAAGTCTCATTGCGTATTGTACATTGTTTTTCAATATGTATTGAATACTTTTTTTATAATGTGCAGTGTATATTGTCAAAATGTTTTTAATTAAATGCATTAGTACAGACTAATGTTTCTAAATGTATATTGTGAAAACTTGTAATGTGGGATTGTACATTGTATTCTATTGTGTGTTAAATAATGCTTTATGTGTGATGTATATTGTCTGAATTAATATTATACAACGTCTTAGTATTGATTGATGTTTTATGCTTTGTATTCTGAAATGTCATAATGCGTACTGTACAGCGTTTTCAAATGCGTAGTAAATAATAATTTAAAACTTGCAATGTAATATTTTGTGAAACAATATTGTATAATATTGCCCTATGTGCATTAATTATTGTTTCAAAATGTGTAGTTTATATTTTTTGCAATAATAAATATATATGATGTAACTATTAATAAATATCTCAGAATGCTTAGTGTGAGAAATCTTGATGCGTATTTAAAAATTATTTAAACGTGTTGTGTTTATTGTTGTAAGTAGTTATAAATAATATTGCAGCATCAATAAATGTCGCGATACGTACATATTCAGGGAACAGCATGCGTATTGATTCACGCCTCATGCCTATAGTACAATGTTTTTATGTGTAATTATATTAGTTTAGGATGTGTAATACAAATTGTCAAAATTGATTTAATATATTGTATTAGGATTGAGGAATAACTTTCATTGTGTAGTGTACAAAGTTTTTAAAGTGTGTAGAAAACTGTTTTAATATGTGCAGTGAATATCGTTGTAATTAATATAAATATATGTATTAGTATTGTTTAATCGTATTGCGTATATAATGAAGGCAAAACAATCCTATTAATTTAATTTTCAAAAGGTGTTGGTTTAATTTGCCACGCGTAATTTTTACAGCTACAGCATAAGTATTTATGGAATTTTCAATGCATATAAAGTATATTTGCAACGCTTTAATAATAAAGGCACAACATATTTATGCAAAGACGTCTAAATACTTATTGATTAAGAGTTGCAATGTGCAGTTTTTAAATACTCAACATGCGCACTGACTAGCGTATAAATGCGTATTTCCTATGCATAATTTATATTTGCACAACATGCGAATTGATTAACGTCTTACTAGGCATTAGTTAGATTTGCAGTGCGTGATTCAGATCATCTGTGCTCATGAGCGCCTTATTGAGTTTTGATTAAAGATGCAATGTGTAATTTATAAAGGCACAACATACGAATAATGTCTTAGTGAGTATTGATTACATAAATATAAACCTTATCACGCAGTGTGCTGCTTAACAAGCCTAATTTATAATACTTATGTTTTATTTTGCAACGAGTGCGTTGCGCAGCAGTAATTAAAATATTTAGCTGTACTAGTCAAACTTGTTTTAAAACGATTATGATTATAATGTTATCGATTCTATATAGAGTAGTCATTTCAATCCTAAGAACCTGTAGCAACTTGTTTGTAAAGATTGATGCTCTGTTAGTTATAAAAGTGGTATGTAGAATGATTAATATTGTAATTTTGCCTAAACAAAACACTTCCAATACCAAAGCCTTATGCTACAATTGCGTATTATATAACGTCATTATGCGTGACAATTAAAGTTGGAATGTGTTATTATTAAATTCACAACATCTGTATTGATTAGTGTCTCAATGCGTTATTAGGAGAAAAAAAATGTGCGTTTTAATTAACGTCCTAATGCGTATTTTTAAAAAGTTTAACATTTATATTGACCTTCGTCTCAGTGCCTACTGCGTAAATTCTCAATGCGTACATATTTAGGGCACAACATGCGTGCTGATTACCGCCTCTAAGCGTATTGATGAATTTTGCAGTGCGTTATTAAAATTACACATCATGGGTAGTGATTAACGTCTTAATTCGTATTGGGTAGAGTTATCGATAGGTAATTATAAAGAAAAACAACATTGGCAATGATTTAAGTTTTAGTACGTATTTATTACAGAAATATAAGCTTTTTACGCAGTGTGCGTTTTAAAAAGCAAACAAATATTATATATTTGCAATATTTTTCAATTTGTATGGTAATGTGTGTCCAGCAATAATTAAAATATCATCCTTGCGTTTAGAGTTGAGCTTTAATAAAGTCAAAAGAAGGTCTGTTGCTTTAAGACGTATAATCTTACAATAATTTTTTCTTTCCTTGTTTTAAAACTTTTAAATAGTTTAAGGCGCGAATGGCTGTACCTTAAATTAAAATATATATATATATATGACACATCAAACTCTATAGTGTTAAGTACACCGAATGACACACTGAGAAGTTAATGAACCGAATTAGTTGTTGGAACACTAGTCTCATTGCGCATGTACAAAAGTCTAAATACTTAACGCGGCACCACTATAGGTCCATACTATTTCACCTAGTTCCATAAAATGTTTCATGTTTAGGTTAATATTTGTATAAAAAGACATCAATTCAATACAAAAAACCTGAAGCAACCTGTTTGTGTCAGACGTTATATTGTTTTGTTCTTTTTACAAATGCTTTGTAAAATATTTATTATTGAAAATGGGTCTAAGCATACAAATTGAAAGCATGAGGCCTGTTTTTCGTAATATATAACGTCTCAATGCGTATTGAAAAGGCCTAATGTTAAGTGAGGTAATTAAGAAAATAGACAAATTAATTAACGTCTTAAAGCGTATAGTACAAGAAAACTTTAATTTTTCTAAGCACTGTGCGTTTTTAGAAGCATAAAAATATGATGCATTTGTTATGTTTGTGCGTGTTGCAGTTTGTTGAGCGGTATTTGCAGTAAACAGCTGTACTAGTCAATTTTGTTCTATAACATTTTCTTGTTTATGTAGTTCACGTTATGTATAGCAGTCAGTCTAATTTTGTGAACCTGTGACAGCTTGTGTACACAAATAAAAATAATTCTCGTTGTTTTGTAAATGGTAGGTTAAATATATTATATTGTGATTTGGTTTAAACAGAAATTTAAAAACTCAAAGCAGAAGACCGATGTAACGTCTTAATTTGTATTCAATAAAATCGCAAAGCTTACCTTTTATACACACAACATGCGTACTGATTAGCGTCTCAATAAATTTTCTTTAACATTCTAATGCGTAATTATTTGCGTATCAATGCGTATTGATGTAAGTCGCTATGCGTAAATATTTATGTCACAATATTCGTATTGATTTACGTTACAATGCATATTAGTTACAGTAGCAATGCGTAAATATCAGAAGTGCAGCATTCGTATTAGTAAGCGTGTCAGTATGTTTTGTATTAATTAACATTGCGTAATTATTTCATATAAAACATGCTATTTATTAACTTGTTAGTTCGCGATAAATTAAATTGCCATGTTTCAGTGATAAGAAAACAAAAATCATTTCAAAATAACGTCTGAATAGGTACATCATAAGATATTGGCGTAGATATTGGAGGCAAAACATGCGTATTGATTGCCGCCTCTAAGCGTATTGATACATTTTGCAGTGTGTAATTATAGCGACACAGCATAGGTATTGATTTACGTCTCAATGCATATTGAAAAGAATCATCGATAAGTATTTATTAATTTAACATGCCTATTAAATAGTGTTTATTAAGTTGCAATGCTAAATTATTACAGACACAACATATTTATTAAACAGTGTATTGGTGCCTATTTGATTAAATTTGAATTTAGTTATAAGGACAGGCAAAACAATCGTATTAATTTAATTTTCAATGCGTGTTGGTTTACAATACAATAATAAAAAGCCAGAACATGCGTATTAGTGAGCGTTTTTATGCGTAATGTCTATAGTAGCAATGCGTTATTATTTATCTTAACATTAGTATTGATTACTCTATCATTGCATATTTTGATTACATTTGCAATGCTTATTAATTAAAGGCACAAGATGCGTACAAATTATAATATCAGAGCGTATTGTATATACCTGCAATGCTAGTTTAATATAAGTTTAAAATAAAAAGTTTTCTAATACTGATTAAAGTTGCAATGTGTAAATAAAAAAGGCAGAACACGCGTATTGGTTAGCGTTCTTATGCGTAATGTGTATAGTAGCAATGCGTAATTATTTATCTAAACATAAGTATTGATTACTTTATAATTGCATATTTTGAATAAATTCGCAATGCCTAATTAATAAACTCTAACTTATTTAACAACTACGCTCAGAAATACCCTGCGTACAGTAGCAGCACTGTTTAATTCAGTCTTATGAAAATTAATGCTTTGGTTGACTTTCTGACTACACAAACGAAAAGCTAGCTGCATCGGAACCCTACAATTTTACACCTTGGTCTTGTCATTTAAATGCCGAAAAAGTCACACAGGAAGAACATTACAAAGAAACAGCTGTCGAAGTTTAGCTGGCACTACAACGTGTGGAAATCGAATGGAACAAAGTTATTTCTACTGCAGTATCAGAGTTTCAACCGTCACCTGAACAACTAATTGACTATTCTGATTTTGCCGCCACCGGCTCTGACAGTGACGACTCTGAAAAGTTTGAAGAAAACTGCGACACAGACGATCAAAACAGCAATTAAAAATATAATTTCTCAAATATTCATGTTGTGAAGTGGTATACTAAGACAGTTGTATATATGAACGTTTACATTAGCAACAACAAGTATACCCTGTAAACAAGTTTCTACAACTAGAAATTTAAAGGACACACATTGTACCAATACATATTGCTACATGGGCAAAGACATTTCTACGATGTTATGCTGCTCGCTTTGTTGCGCGTAAAAGCCTAATGTTTTTTGATATTATGGGTTCTAAAAATCAAGAGCACACAATAGCTTTAACTATTTTTACATTGCCCTGCAAACAAAAAAGTAATATTCTTCTAGCGCAAAAACAAACATTCCGTGTCGTCCATAAAATCCGCTATATTTTTTTACATCCAAATATTAAGTTCAAATATAAAATTTTGTTTTAGAAAAAAGAAACTTTTGAAACTTTTGGAAGGACGTTTTGCACTCCTATTTACATTGCCCCTGGTTGGTAAAGTGCCAAAACGCTCAAGTTTTTATTTTTACAACTTTTACATAACATGACATGACTTTTACATACGTATACATAAAAAGTGCCGTTCACGCTAGTGTTAATATGTCTACACCATACATCTCACTACAAACACATACAATCTCATGTCAGCTTACTTGCAGCAAAATTTTTTAATACACACAACATATTTTATTAAATACCAACTTTACTCGGGCCAAAATATTATTTGTACAAAAGAAATATTACTACGGAACTTGTAAAATTACAACACGAGCAGAAAAAAAAGGCAAAAGTAAAAGAAAGTGGAGAAAGAATAAAGTCAAACAAATAGCCAAACTCTAACATGACAAAATTCAAACGAGAAAATAAAACACAAAGGTAGAATTTAATAGTTAAGAAATAAAAAGAAGGAACAAAATGCAGTCAAATTAGGAAGCTAAAAGGATCCATGCAGTGGTAGTTAAAGCAGAAAGAGAAACTTGGAACATTTAGTTTTGTCTATCCTAGCCATAGGACTGGCACCAGACTAAATATAAACTGAAAATATATACTATCTCATGATGTGAGACAAGAGAAGGATATGCAATTGATAATTTCAACTGTGCGCACAAGAGCCTTTCATCAATTCAAGAGCCTCAACTCACGCCACTCGCGTGTCGCGCATTTTAATAAAATTACGCACCTACCTATGTACATGTCTCTCTTTTTTTTTCTCCCTCTCTTTCTCTCTCTCTCTCAACTAAATTGATCGTATTTAATTAAATTAGCCATTACGCAACTTTCTATGTACCTACATGCTTTCCCCCATGCTACTTACTTAAATAAGCCATCTCTCTCCACTGCCACCTCCCTCTGGCACTCTCTCATATCCCAAGTTCAAATTTTTCATTTTTTAATCGATACCACTACTACTGCGTAGGTGTCCCATTATTTGCTTTGCACTCAATTGAATTAGCTATTACATGTATCTGCATCTCTCTCTCTCTCTCTCTCTCTCTCTGTCTCTGTCTCTGTCCCATTACACTGTAATTATTTGAATTATAAATATCTCGCTCTTCACTCATCTCCTCGCCCTACCTACCTACCTACTAATATACATTGCTTCCTCTGTATCTCTGTATCTCTCTCTCTCTCTCTATCTCTCTGTTCATTACACTGTAATTAATTGAATTTTATATATATATATATATATATATATATATATATAGATATAGATATAGATATATATATAGAAATCGATTGGGATGGAGTTATTTCTACTGCAGTGTCAGAATATTAACCGTCACCTGAACAACTAATTGACTATTCTGATGTTGCTGCCGTCACTGATTCAGACATTGACGACTCTGACAATTCTGACGAAGACTGCGATGCAGATGACAAAAACAGCAATGAAGAATATAATTTGTAAACTGCAACTTGCAAGTTTAAAGAAATAATAACATAAAACATTTGTAGTATTGTGAATTGTGTAGTGTGTCCAACGGCAATATAATTGTGTGTGTACTAGTCATGTCTCATATAAATGTTGCCAAGTTCTTGCTATGAATTTAAAGTTTAGTCGTGTATTCAATTCTAAAAAGCAGTAGCCAGTTGTGTGTGTGAAATATAATAAAACTTTGTCAATAGTTTATATCCAACGTGTAAAATATTTTATACTCTGAATTTGTATAAGTGAAAGTTTAAAAAGTAAAATAAAATGTATAACATGTAAACCTTGAGTTCTAGACTCGAACGTTTATAAATAAGATTTAATATTGGTGCGATAAATATACTGCAGTTGTTGTTTGGTTGAAACAGCAAATTCTATTACCTGTAAAATATTTATTTAGATGGCACAATACAAAGCAATGAAAAAATAATTGTAAGTTTGTATTTATTTGCAACGTTGAAAGTAAGGACTCACATTGCATTTCCAATCATGTTATTTAGAAGAATTGTAAAGTGTTAATACTGCAGAGACAGGTTATTTTAAAACTTTACATTTTACTATTTTTAATACGACTTATATAAGAAACAGTGAAAACAGTAGCTATTCTTAAAAAATTAGAGTTGTATCGGGGTACACCTATATGGTTACATGTGCGAACATATACATTAGCAACAACGAGTATACCCTGTAAATATAAACTTTCTACAACAAATATTTTAAATGCGCGCCATGGCACTTACTATTTTAAAATTGCCCGGCAAACAAAAAACTAATTTTTTTCTTGAGCGAAAATAAAATTTTTGTGTCCTCCATAAAATCCGCCATATTTTGTAACATCAAAATATCAAGTTCAAATATAAAATTTCGTTTTGAAACAGAAAGTTTTGAAACTTTTGCAAAAACGTTTTGCATCCCTATTGTCATTGCCTTTGGTAGGAGAAGTGCTAGAACGCTCGAGTTTGTATTTGTACAACTTTTATGAGTGTGGACTGAGTGAAGGGACGTTTAAGACTCCAGATAACGAATCAAACGACGGCGAAGCAAGTCATATGAAAATTTGTTATTGAAACAGTTAATTGCGGAAGTGAAGGCGAAAGAACTGGAGCATCCCCTGTAATAATAATGATTTATATAAGTGTAAGGTAATAACATCGCTATTGTTTTCGTTACCGACACCCTAAGTCTGACGTATAAAGATAAATCAAATCTAAATAAAAGGTAATGTTTAAATGCTTAAATTATTACTCTGCACACAGAGTAGCAATTAATATGTACGTAGTGGGTTATGATAATATTAATATTACATAAAATAAATTTCTAATCTTTTCAAAAACAAGTGCTGCCTAACTAAAAGATCAAACTTTCTAATTTTGTTTGCACATTGAATTTCTAGTAGAACCGAATTTTAAATCTTTACAAATTTAGATAAACAGGACTTTTGCCTATAAGATTTCACAGAGTGTAGAAGTTCGACTTTTAGAGGGTTTTTTAAGTCTCGCTTGCTCCTAGCAGTTTTGTATTTCACTTTACTTTCAAAAACACACTTCACTTTAGTTCCAATAATAAAATGTTTAAAAGAATTTTAGTTGACTGAGTTTCTTTTTGTCATCAGTGGACAGCCAGTTAAGTTCTTCCATGATGTCAAAACCCGATTTGCTTCTAGTAATTCGTAAATCAAAAACTTTTTTGATAACCTGTAGTGTCATACTGTCTAGTTTTTGGATTTTACTTGGGCAAATATTTCCCCATACAATTATACCATAATCTATAGCTGACAGTATAAGAATTTTACAAAAGATATAAAGGGATTTTATAATATTAACGTTATCACATACTTTAATAAACTTTAATAAATTAGTCATCAAACAAAAGTTTTGAGTCTAAAATCAGTCGTGAGTAAGTAAAAGACTTAACATGTTAAATCCGAATTACATTTATGAATATATCTAAAGTTCTTCCTATAACCTTAGAAAACAGGGAGCGAAATAGCATGCATTTAGTTTTGTTGTAGCTAATTGACATTTAGTTATTTTTACACCATATAGATAAATTGTCCAGGTCCAGATTCAGTGCATCTTGAATTTCATTAATTGACTTTGAGCTATAATATAATATTACATCATCTGCACACATAATACACTCGCACTTTACAAGGCTTTGCGGTAAATCGTTAATATACACAGAGAACAATAGCGGGGATAGACAGCTTCCTTGCGAAGTACCCCTGGTCATGACTTGGGAGCTTGACAGCGTTGGTCCTATTTTGATTTTGATTTTCTGATTTTCTAAGTAGGATTCAAACCATTTCAGAATATTGCCGTCCACTTCCAAATGGCGCAGTTTCTTAATTAAAATTTTGTGACTAATCATGTCAAATGCCTAAGTGAAGTCCACAAAGACTGCTCAAGTGTACTGACCAGCATATCCTGCTTCATAGCAGTCACTCGTGAATGTTGAAATAGCGCTGACTGTTGAGAAGTTGGATCGAAACCTATATTGACTTAGTAAGAGTTTATTGTTAGATTTCAGAAAGTTATAAAGAATATTATGCATGATATAGTTAAACACTATGGCTTTTGTAGGCAATATTAAAAATGGCCTATAGTGAGTGACGTCACTTTTAGCTCCTTTTCCTTTGTACAGAGAAATTACAATTGCCTCCTTTAAGCACTCGGGATATACTCCAAACTCCAACGAAATATTAAAATGACCACATAATAGAGATGATACAGGTTTACATAATAATTTTAGGACATTTATGTCTAAGCCATCAGATCCAGGTGACTGCTTATTCTTTTAGTTATTGATAGCATTTAGCACTTGTATCACACGTGTAGATGCATTCTCTAACTTTTCAGCAGATTTATGTACTGATTGCCTAAGTATGTCAAGTGGGTCTGGTAATAGTAGTTCTTCTAACGTATAATTAATATTGACTGTATTATTGAGCAACGTTTCTTCACTTTCTGTTATTGTAGATATGATGTTTGATGTATTTTGCCTATATACATCATTATAAGAATTTCCAAGTTTGTTTCGATCTATTATTTGATTTTTCAACTTGAGCTTCGATGTTGTGTGCTTTAAGTTTGTTTTTTTCCTATTTACAATATTTGGGTTATCTTTGTATGCAATCCAGTCTTCCGTAAAGTTAGTTGTCACTGCTTTTATTTTTAGCTTATCTCGGCTGGCTATCAGCTTACTGAAATCAGGAGTTTTTATTGCGGTCTGCTATTACTTATACAAAATTGTTTTATAGGGGCAACACAGTTAAGAACATGGGTATTCATGTATAAGAATAGATCGAATTGCCTTTTTACATTTTTTTAAAAACTCTTAAATCCACCATGGAGCACTTGAGAATTTTTTAATAGTTTTTTTGGCTTAACTTTATTCAATACACGACAGTTAACAATCTTTAATTCTCTACGAGTCTTTGTCGCCTTTTGCACTGTATATACTATACTATGGTCTGCAATACAAGAGGGGATAGTTCCACATTCACGTTGCAGTTCTGGAACGTTGGTATATATATGATTATTAAGCGAGGCTGTTTATTAAGTAGAGCATGTACAGTCACGTAATATTTGCTTAAAACCAAATTGGGACAGAGTAGATAGTACTTCAATGGTATTTGAGTATCTTAAGTTTAAGTTAGGGTTCATGTCGCCTATAATGTACGATTTTTCACTGGAAAGGCAAAGTAGGATACTATTCAGTGTTGACCGGAAAGGAATTGGAAAGTGTCTTAGTGAGTACACAGCGACCAGCGCTATTTTCTTTCCAAAGTTCCTTTTAACTGTTATTTGTATTGATTCAATAGGAGCTGGAAAATGGCTTGGTAATAAATCTACAATCTAGAGGTCTTTTACATAAATTATTAATCCCCTTTCTCGTTTCTTGGCAGGGTCCTGGCGAACATGTCTTATCACATGGTAACCTGGAATACTAATCTCAAGGTCAAAAATACTGCTATTTAGCAAGGTCTCGGCAATCACAAAAAAGTCGAAATCCATATCTTGAATAAGCATGCGTACATCATCCTTTTTCGACAAAGATAACAAGTCACGCACATTCAAATGTCCAAAACGGATTCTCTTCTGCAACTTCAAAAAAGGAATAGGACAGGCCTTGTGTGCTGATGTTTAAATTTTATTGGGTTAATGGCTTGCAAATTGAGCAAACCCAGTTATTTAGAATCCTAATTATGTTTTAAAGCTTTTTTATACAGGCCTGATGGTATAGTAAAGTACATCTGCCACAATAAAATGTTATCCATGAGCTGCGTATTTTCTTGCGGGAAGAACAAATTGCCCCTGGGACTTGACCTTTGCAGATGTTACATATCCAGCTAGTATCTGTTTTTACTTTCTTGTATGTATTAGTTGAGTATTTGAGACAGGTTTGATGGAATGACTTCATGCAGCAGGAGCAAGCTTTGGCTTGCTGGTTACTTTTTCCTTTTACATTGCATATGCCACGCAACGGTCCAGGGTTAAGTATGTTTACTTCAGTAATTATTTTTTTTATTTTTAGAGTAAATTTTACAAAGCCCTGCAAGGGCTTTATTGAGCGCAGAGGAGTCCTATATAGTGCACTATATACGTAAGTCAGTAGAACGTAGTTTCAATTGCTTATTACACTACAATAGTTATGCAAACAACTTGATTCTCCCCCGAAACACTCAGAACTTTTTCACTTGAAATAAAACCAGACAATATCTCTACAAAAAACGGTTTTTGTAAAATGCCCGGATTTGTGATGGCACAAATTTTTATTAAAGGTATCACGCACACTATTCTCTGGAATGCCAGTCAAATGGTATAATTTAAACTCTTTCACTAGTAGGATACAAGCCAAAACAAGCAGTACACGGAGGACCAACATTTTAGTACGTCTTGTCGCTCCAACGAGAGATAGCTGGGTTTTAATTATCTTGTAATGAAATTTTATAGGAAAATTTGGAATTTAAAATACCTATTTAAGTGTAGCTTTTTCATTTGGCAAGCTTGACCTTATAAGAAAATTAAAGTGCTTGAAAAGTAGTTTTACTGTTTACAATATAGTTGGTGTAAGTGCTTGGCTAATAATGTTTTCAGAAGCGAACAAATTAGCCTGAATTGTATTCTTACTGGATAATTTTCAGACTAAAGATATTCAATAAGTTGCCAAGTCCGCAAATTAATTTTTTTGAATTTTGATTGCAGCAAAAGATTTATGGCTGCCAAATTAAAATATTAAATATTTACAAAAAGAGAGTAATAATCAGGAATACAATGGTTAAACGTTAAATTCTAGAGTGAAAAATTGTCAAATAAATTTATATTTTTTCTTTAATCTTGTTAAACCTCTAAATTCAAACGATAAATTTGAATGCACACTTGCGTCCTAATGTTTCTCAGATTTAATGTAAGTTGCCAAGCAGTTAGTTTTACGCCAGAATTTAAAGCCTATTACAAAATTTAAGCTAAAATTATTACAAAAGCCTGTTTACTTTTTATTCATATCATTAACTAATTTGGATGATTTAAATAGCCTAATACCAGCTAGAGATCAATTTATACGATTAATTTTGGACAATGAGTCCATTCAAGTTCACCAGTAGGATGATGTGAAAAATGGTTGTACTGAATTTAAATTAGATACAACACGTGTTGACAAACAATTGACATGCCTATTAGATTTGGTTTTATTTGCAGAAGTATGGCAAAAGTTTTGCAAAGTTAGTCTTATGAATTACCAACTTGACCCAAGTTATTCACTTACATTACACAGTTACTTGCAATAGTTTTTGAATTTCACAAAATCAAAGATAGATTAAATAAAATATCTACAAATATTAGGCATTGCAAGACAAGAAATACGCGGTGGTCAGTGTATGTTCACGCAAAAACATGTTACTGCTAATCATGAGTGCTACATAAGAGAATTTGATCTATCTAAACTCTGTAGTCAATTAAAATTGTTAGAAATTATTAACCTATAAAGTATGATGCAGCTAATGTCAGTGCTAGAACACAAGAACATAAAAGCAAAGAGTTTAGATTATATTGATTGGACCAATGTGACGTTAGGTGGAACAAAAGGTAGCTATATTTAAGTATATTTGTTGAATTGAAGTACCTTACAGAGATAAACAATCATAAAGTTAATCTGCCACTTGCTATGAACAAGCGCGTACTCATTATTTAAAATATTTTAGCCTAAAATAATTTCAATAAATATTCAATAAACTAAATTTAGCAATATGTATCTCGCCCTTGGCTTTTTTCACACTTTATTAAAAAAATAATAACTTTGTTCATTTTAAAGCTTTGAAACATTATTTATCAAAAGGTTTGCCTCTTGCAAAAATTTATTGTGAGGTGCGGTTCAAGCAGCAAAGCTATTTTAAATCTTACATTAAATCTAATTTAGAAAACAGAAAGAAGCCAAAACTCCGTTTGAAAATATGGTACTTAAAAACGTTTCAACGTTCTGTATAGCAAGACACTGATCTTACACAGTAAAGGTTTTAAATGGTACGCGCCAATTCCAAAAAGTCATGTCCACCAAAATCAGGCTACTTTTAAATAGTAGGGAACCAAAGTAACTCGATTGCATTTTGCTTAGTAGCCCGCCAAAGTTAAAAAAAATTTAAGTTTTATTATTTTGCCGCCCCGTAACTTCTACAGTTCTGATTTGATTTTGATGAAATTTGTTTTTTTCTAACGTTTAGACACTTTTCAGGATTCTTTGAAATTCAAAAATTTTCATTTTTTCAAAAAATTGGTCCATAAAATTAGGCCTTAAAATAATTTTTTTTCAAAACTTTGTCGAAAAAATAAAAAATTTCGAATTTTGAAAAATCCTGAAATTACTTTTTTGAAAAGTGTCTAAATTTTAGAAAAAAATCAAATTTCGTCAAAATCGGATCAGAACTTTAGGAGTTACGGGGCAAAAAAATAATACAATTTGAATTTTCTTAAACTTGGGCAGGCTATTGTGACCAAAAAAAGCAAAATGCAATCAAGTTACTTTAGATCCCTACTATTTAAAATTAGCTTGATTTTTGTAGACATGACTTTTTAAAATTGGCACGTACCATGTAAAACCATTCCCTCGTTAGTACTCAAATTTGTCAGTTTGATTATGCTAAAGTACTATTTCTGCCTTAAAATCTCTAGCTATTGTCAATTGTGAAATTTTTGAAAGTTATTTATTGAATTTAAACGTAGTTATTTAATTCCTTAAAACATATGCAATAACTAACTTTTTTGTAACTGCTGTAGCATTTTTGGATTTTTCAAAAGTACTTTTTTAATAAAAAGTATGATCTTACGCGTAAGATAATAAATAATAGCGCCCCATCTAGATTATTCACATACTGACGAATATGAGATGCATGCCCTTGAAGCATTAAACACGTTTTAGGGTAATATTGTCGACGCAAAATTTGAATTTGATTACAGAAAAAATTACTAGAGACCACGATATTTTTAAAATGTATAAGACTCAATACAAAAACTTGCATCTACTTAATTATGGTGAAAGTAACAAACTTTGAATTAAAAGCTAAGAAGTGAAAAAAACTTGTAATGTAAAGACTAAAAATGTATAGTATCTTATACTACATATAACAATTTTCAACGATAAAAGTGTGCACGCATTTCCACAATGATGTTGCAGCAGTGTAAACACAAAGTATATTGGCAAATGTTAGAAATTAACAATCCTTGTAAGATAAATATAAATACAATAGCAAATATCGACTATTTATAAAATATCAAGGTAGGTAAACTTTTAAAAGTTAAGATCTCAACAATTGTATTTTCAGCCTATCTTTAAGTCACACTGATTTAGTGAACAAACGATAATATTACTTGTGAGTTTATTATATAAGACTTGTTAATTTATAAATTAAGTTGTAATTTCCAATTTAAGAAGTTAATAAAGTTATATCAGCTCAAAAACTAGTGCACGCACAAAACTAAATGTAAAATAACTAATAGCGTAAAGTATTTATATGTAACATAGTTACGTGGAATTTAAATATTTGTAAGTAGTAAGGTAAACGTCATTGTGTCGAGTGTATAACTAATAACTATTATTAAAATTTGTGAATCATATATGCAAACATGTGTATAAGTAAGACGTATTTGTAAATTGTATATGTAAATGTTTGTCTGTATAAATTTGTATATGTGTAAAAGAAAATCTAAAAAACTGTTTATATGTAAGAATATTAGCTACCTCCTTAACTATGCAATTTTGTTTGTTTGTTTGTTTGTAAGCTTTATTGAAATGTCAAAACCCTTCAACACACAGTTAATACAGGCATTGTTATCAATGGATCGACATTATAATATTTTAAAATTTCAGTATTCAAATTATACAGTGGACAATCAAGATACAGAAATGAATTGCAATCATAGGGTTATTAAATGAGGTAATATTAGGGAGTTTTATACAAAAATGGGTTAGGGTTTCTATTATTTACATAGTTTGTGCTTAACATTAGGTTAAAATTATTTATAGTGACATCTTTACTACGTATATTAGATGGGAGGATATTCCAGGCCTTCACCAGTCTATATTGACTTGACCTTTTATAAGTTGCAGAAGGCTTTAACACACTACACTGCAATAAAATACCATCTGAACCTCTGAACGTACAAATTCCTTTTCAATTAAAAATTAAGATATAAATTCAACCTTAGTTCCACATCGCAATATTTTGAATGCAAACATTAACATAACATGGTTTACTCTTTCTTTAACAGATAATACATTTGCCTTTTCTAGCACAGCCGATTCTAGTATTTTCATCTTATTCCTATTTGGTTTTCTTGTCCATAATGGTGTATTACATACAGTTACAATAAATTTGTTGATTCTATTCTCTAGCGTACGTAGCTCTGCGTCAGTGTGAACTGCCCATATAGGTGAGCAGTAGTCAATTATGGTCATAACGTATGCATTAAGCATCATACAGGCTACATTAAAAGTTAGGTACTTTTTTAGACTTAAAATAACATTTAAAGCAACATTTACACGAGACTTAACATTTAAATAATGTTCCTTAAAATTTAAATTACTATCTATTGTTACACTAAGGTACTTAAAACTACTCACTTTTTCAACTTCATTACCATCACAAAACAGCTTAACATTTTCATACTTAATAGTATCATTCGCCTTATGAAATATCATAAACTTGGTTCTTGCGACATTTATTTTTAATTTATTTAACTTGAACCAGTAATTTATTTTATTTAAAGCCCCTTGCATTTTAGCCTGTAAAGCCTGTAAACTAGTGTCAGCAATGTAAATAATTAAGTCGTCTGCATACAATGCGTATTTATGCTTAATGCCTATCCCCTTAGATATATCGTTGATATATATAATAAAGAGAAGTGGCCCTAGTATACTACCCTGGGGTACTCCAATATTCAAATCGTAGTAATTAGATACAAAAGAACCGTTTTGTATACAAAACTGTCTATGCTGCAGGTAGTTTGTAAGCAGCTTTATCGTATTGTTGTCAAACTTGTAAATGTCTTTTAGTTTTCTTAACAGTAAAATGTGTGTCACTGAGTCAAACGCTTTACGAAGATCAATAAATACAGCAATGCATCTACTGCATCGCTTATTAATAAATTTGAATATTTCAAACGTAACTGACAAAACTGCTAAAAGACAGTTTCGACCTGGTCTGAAGCCGTACTGATTAGCATCAAACAGTCCAGCAGTAAGCATTTTGTCCATCATGCTCCTTTGTATGATTTTTTCAAAGAGTTTGCATTTCAACGAAAGTTTTGAGATTTGTCTATAAGAGTTAGGATCATATCTTCTGCCCTTGCCTTTATATATTGGTATAATAGTTGCTTTCTTAAAAGCTAAAGGAAACATCGAAAGGATAAGAAACTGAGTGAACATTAGTGCAAGCGGAGCTGCTAACGCCTTAATACAATTATTCATTACTTTGTATAGTAAATCATCAGGAGAACCAGAGTCCTTATACTTTAATTTACGGAAAGCAGCTATGACCTCATGTTTTGTACAGGGTTCTATGTCAAGCGGTTTAGCAAGTATACTATTGTAGAATACACCTAGGTCATCAACAGTGTCAGTGTGAACAACGAACGCATTAGATAGAGCTATAGAAATATCTTTCTGGTCTTTAATTATGTTATTGTTACTATGCAGTTCATTAATTTGCCAAAGAGGCTCGTTTTTTCCTGAAAGATAATTATATGTTTTCCATATAGCAATAGAAACCGGCATACAAAACAAGCATATTGCAACAACATTAAAATCTTGTGTCTTTGTAGATTGACTCACCTGTGGTGCCTTGCACCTTACACTTGCATCTACTCTCATTCTATAAATGTATATTACCTTTACAGGGATTTAGAAGATTCTGTTTAACTGAGATAATGAGCGGACGTGCGGCAAGTACTGTGCTTCAAGGGATCTAAATTCAAGGAAGAAAAATAACAGTTACGAGGACAAAAGTTATATAATTTTAAAGTGCGTGTTTGCCGCTTGTTTATAAAATTCTGTTGATAGTAATTGCTTTATTATTTCTACAATTTTTTATATTTTAGAGTAAAACTTCTACAAAAAAGAGAAGACTTCTACTACTACTTTCACAAATCTAAAAGCACATTGTAAAATTAAATTCTATAGCAACATTAAATTTACGTTACTGTATTTGTACATAAAGCAATCCTGACAGCTATTAAATGATATTAATCACCATCTCATCCGGTTTTGATTGTCTGTGCCTAATTTTTAAAAAAAACTCTGGTACTAAACCTTTTGACTATCAATTTTTTCTTGAATCAGCAGCATCAGATGCGGGAACTACAGCAGTAAAAGTGCCAAACTCTAGCTCAAAACAAAATGCATCCTCACTACCTAAAAACACACGTCGAAAGAGCAAACGTTGCATTCCTCTTGCCTTTTAACTTTGAAGAAATTTATTTTCTTTTTTTTCTTCCACTGTGAAAGTTTTGTGGTTACTTGTTGTAAATCTCCAAGTTTACTTTTGAGACAATTAATCTGTTTCGTTAGTCGATTGGAAATGCTGTGAAGTGTCTACGCAGTCTGCAAGGTAACGTGACTACGACACCAGGGTCAATTCATGATGCTCTTATGGATCGGTCTACAGCGTCAATGGATAAGACCCTTAATATCCTTCTTTGGCATCACTTTCTTGGGCTAGATAGTAAGGAGCGGCATATTATAAATCATTTTATATACTTCCTTGAGTTGCATGGCTGCTCAGAGGTTGTCACTAAAAGAAAGGTGCAGAAGTCTGCATGGGCTCACGTTATCCAACTTGTGCTATTGTGGAGGAGTTTATCGGTGATTTTGGGGCGATTAGCTGCTTTCTACCAGGCTTGCCTTGCATTAGGCACTGTACCGCTGTGCTGCAGAGTGGCAAGGGTAGTATTTCTACCTAAGCCGAGTAGAGAAGACATAAGGCATATTTGTGGAGACCTAAACAGCTAGCTCCTGTTTTATTGAAGGTCCTGAAAAGACTGGTGGATGGGCACATTAGAACACCTGAGCTTAAGAGCAGGCTCAGGGCTTATCATTAGTTTGCGTACTTGAGCAGCCTTTCCACAAATGCAGCTATTTATAGAATAGTGGCGTATGTGGAGAGGACTCTTGAGTCAAGCCAGATGGTTCTAAGTGCCTTTGCTGACATTAAAGGGGCCTTTAACAATGTGTTATTTAAAGCTATAACTTCAGCGCTGAATAGGTTTGGAATTTGCTCTTTAGTAAAGAGATGGATCGACTTTAGTCTCAGACATGAACAGGTGGTGTCAGAGATAAGTGGTTGCTCTAGGGAACGAAAGGTGGGGAGAGGGTGTCTACAAGGAGAAGTAATCTTACCACTTCTGTATAACTTAGTTATGGATGGTCTATTCAATAGGGTAAAGCAAAGGGCGTCGTCTACTCTGTCACAGGGGTATGCCGATGATACTGGGGTGCTTCAAAGTGACAAGGTGCTTTGCACACTCACACATCAGGTCACTGATGGTCTAGATATCATAAGTGACTGGTGTTTGGAGGTCGGATTGAACCTAAATGCTGAGAAAACTGAGTTGATTCTGTTCACTGGGAACACCAGGCTCTCTTCAAATTCTGTGAGGTACAAGGGTGTGAGCCTGGAGATCCGGCAAACAGTTAGGTAATTAGGCATTGTTCTGGACAAGCACTTGACCTAGATGCCACACTGCAAGCCAGTGGAGAGCAAGTCGCAGGTTACCTTGGCTAGATGCAAACGCATGGTCGAAAGGAAATGGGGTATATCTCCCACCGTGGCGAGATGGACTTATACTGCCCTTGTCCGTCCAGTGATAGAGTGTGGGGTTGTGGCTTGGGCTCCTGCACTGAAGAAAAGCTCGTATGTTATTTTATTGGGTGAGGTACAGCATCAAGCGTGCCTTATGATTACGGGTGGGCTTCGATTGACGCCTAGGGCGGCGATGGAGTGTCTTATCGGCCTCATGCCTCTGGACATCTGTCTAAAGGCAGTTGCTAGTAGGTCTATGCATAAGCTGAAAGCGAGAAATTTGTGGACCAAAAATCTTTTGTTTAAGGGCTGAACCATTTATAATGTGATTTGTGAGATGTGGGGCTGCTTTGTCCCTATTCTCCAGATGCCAGTGGACTAGACGTATAAGAGCCTCGAAGATAGGAGGTTTACTGTTGAACTTAGGTCGCGAATGGATTGGGATTGTGACTTATCCCTTTTGGGGGTGGTTTGCTTTACTGACGGCTCACGCGATGGTGATAATGCTAGCTGTGGAGTTGTGATTGAGGACAGAAACCAGAGAGTAACCCTTATGGCTTTGTCTGTGTATCTTGGTGTGGATGCTTTTGTATTCCAGTGTAGGACCCTTGGTATCTCCTTGGCCGCCCATTGGCTGCTGGAGAATGGCACTAAGGATCTTCCGGTCAGAGTATTCAGCGACAGTCAGAGTTCTTTGCGAGCACTGTTCAGGCCTAACACTGTCTCGAGTGTCGTGTGGGACTGTTTTACCAACCTTAAAAGACTCGCTGAGAGCGGTTGTGAGGTTGTGTTAGTATGGATCCCTGCGCAATCGGGTTTCAGGGGTAATGAGGAGGCGGATAGGCTGGCGAAGGCTTTGCATGATGGGAGTTGCGGTAAGCAATTTGGCGCAATTGCGCAATGGGCTAGACGTGAGCATGAAAGACAATGGACTGGACTGCGCAACTGTAGGCAGGCCAAGCTCTGGATATCGGCACTACTTTACGGCAATGCGTCGTTAGTGCGTTATCCTAGAGATCAGTTAAGATGGCTGATTGGGCTAGTGACGGGGCATGGGTCTTGGGGAGCTCACGGATGGAGGACTAGAGTGTTAGACTCCCCTACGTGCTTGCACTGTGAGAAGGATGATGCACCAATTCACTATTTGACTGTGTGCTCTGCCTTTGTACTTGTGAGGAACCTCTATCTTGGGGGGTGTCTTATATTATTGGATATTTTGGGTCAGGCGTCGGTGGCTCAGTTAGTTGCGTTCTCGCGCTCTACTGGGAGGCTTGCGGCTTGATCTTTGTGTTTCTGCTATTTTTGAGGGGGAGTCTGCAATAGAATATAATTATAAAGGCCTCGGCGGCGTTGGTATCTTTGGAGCCAAACCCCTGTCACATAGTAATAATAATAATAGTGGGGTGGAAATTTCTATCAAAATTTTACCTCTGATAGCTTTTTTTGAGCATCAAAAAAGTCTTTGGTAAAAATTGTATCCTTATTGTTTTGCAGAAAAGAGCAATGTGAGGTATAGGAGAAGACGCAACTATTGCTAAATTTGTCTGCCGGGGGATTTTTTTTCAACCAATAAGCACCGAGGAGTGCAGTCAAAGGCCCAATCACCATTGAGTAGTGCAATAGGCCGCTCCCCAAATTCCGTTAACCTAATGCTAAAGTGGTCGACAAAATATTTAGCCCTAGTTGCGTCTTCTCCTATACCTCACATTGCTCTTCTCTGATTGTGTTGCTGTGGAGGTGTCTTACATAGATTCGACATTGGTCTGTGCTGCGGTGTTGCCACATGGTTTAGTTTCTACAATGTGCACGTAGTGGTTTTTCTAATGTTTTACACCCTTGTCGTGTGGATCGTCTTTTGTGTGGCACAGTGTTGCACCTACGCGGTGTGGTTTTTAGATGCTTAGCATCTATAGGAATGGCTATGTCCGTCCGTGTTTCGATGTGTGATTTTTTGTCGTGCTCCACGGGTCACAGTTTTCAATTTTATTTTTTTTAAATAAATTTTAAATGATAGTAAATGCGATGGAATAGAACCCAATTGTTTTTAAAATTAAACGGATTAACCAGTTTTTCACAATTAACGATATAATGGACCAACTTTTTAGCATTAAAATAAATGCAGGAAAAACGGGTGTCCGGCACGGCATTTCCATACTTGCAACTGAAACTAAGAAGGTAGTTACATGCGCCGCACGTTGCATATACCTAACATTCAGTGGATATTCGTACAATAGAAAACTTTGGATGTAAAAACTATAGAAAAGGAATCGTCTTTAAGCCACGTCAAACCAATTTAAACATTTTAGGGACCCCCACTGACATTAGTTCAAAAATTAGGTTGACATATATCCGCAACATAGGATTTTCCTAATATGCTTGCAGGGATCGTTCATAAAAGAAGTCATACAAATTTTACTATTTTCGAGACTCCCACTGTCATAAGTTCAAAAATTAGGTTGAAATATATCCGCAACATAGGATTTTCCTAGTATGCTTTCAGGGATCGTCTATAAAAGGCGTCAAACAAATTTCACTATTTTCGAGACTCCCACTGTCATGAGTTCAGAAATTAGGTTGACATATATTTTCAACATAGAATTTAACTAGTATGCTTGCTGGGATCGTCCATACATGGCATCATTCAAATTTTACAATTTTCGGGACCCCCACAGTCATTAGTTCAGAAATTAGGTTGACGCATATTCTCAACAAGGGATGTCTCCGGTATGCCTGCAGGGATCGTCCGTAAATTATGTCATGCAAATTTTACTATTATAGGGACCACAAGTGTCATAATTTCAGAAATTATGTTGACATGTCCTCAACATAGGGTTTTACCATTAATCATATGAAGATCGTTGACAGATGAGGTTGTTTAAATATTACTATTTCGAGTATCCCGCCCTTGCCTGCTACCAAACTGAACAACAGAAAGATTTGCGGGAGCCGTTTTAGTCGGTAGCCGGTTGTAGTCGGTTTTTCACTGTCAGTTATTTTAGGAGATTGATAATTTTTGCAAATAACAGCATGCGTTGAGTTTCTATATTCAAGCGATTGTCCATAAATGGCGTTAAGAAACATTAGGATTGTCTAAAAATGACGTCAAAAAAACATTACTCGTTTATTTGGATTGTCTGTAAATTACGTCGCAATAAATGTCACTCATTTATTGAGATGATCTGTAAATGACGTCACTAAAATTATGTAACAGGTTAACGTATATTTTAAGCCATCAATACCTAACTCAACCTTTTGATTAGACATGACAGAATTTCAACAAACCTAGCTGTACGACTCGTACTTGGTCTACCGAATGCATCATATCTCGTTCGTTACCCACTCGTATTGGTGCTATTCTTACTAAGCCGAGGCCACTACTACCAGGCGTACCAATCTAACTCAAACCTGCACCAACCTCTTTCGCGTTGGCACAATTCTTAACCAGAACTTTCAAGTCACTTGTACCCAGCCAAATGGTATCAGAAAAGTGCGAATCTAACACACCTGTATCGGCGTACCAACTCAAACATGTGCTGTTTAAAAACTTACTTGTACCAGCCACTGTCAGCCAAGTATCAGAGAACGAAGGCTGACCGATTTGGTACCGAAGCGTCGTTCTCTTAAACACTCAAAGGCATAGGCTCCCGATTTGGAAATTGACGAAGGCAGCTCTAACGCACAGCTCCACAAAGCTCCACAAAGCTGAGATGCGCTTTGGTCCCTAGAAACGCTTGAGGCCGAAGGGGGTTGTAAAAAGTTTTCACCATTGACGAGTCAAGGTATATATTTTTAACGCGTACATTAGAATAGATGTACCTAACTACCTTGTGCCTTGTAACTTTTACTTCCACGTTTTTCTTTCACTCCTACTCCTACGTATGTAATAGTATTAAAGTATGCATGTGACATGTAATAACATGGCTATGTTATTTTCTATACTATATAATAGTAATAGTACAGAATATAGAATAGGAATAATTATTTCTTCCTATTATTAATTTTTTATTTATAATTTATTCATGGTATGCTTTTTAATTTTTAAGGGATTGGTAAAAGAAAAATAAATAATGCAGTGTTCATACTCATACCAAAATTATAATCAAATAATGCTATTAAAATTCTTAATGCATGCTTAAAATATTTAATTTAATATTGCGTGAAAGTTGAAAATTGTGATACGCCAACTTACATTATTATTGGTTAGGGTTTGTATTGTTCTGTCACTCATTGGGTTTGTACTTGTATATACCATAGCACTAGGAGCAAAAAGTATTGTTGACTGCCAACTACAGCCTACATTCCTAAACTAAAAGGTGACAGGAGACCTAAAGGACTGAAAGACCACCTTGTATTCTGTTAAAATGCACCACCAGGCAATGTCAGTTAGGTGGCACCACCTAGTAGCGTCGGTTTGATTGCACGACGGGCCGTCACAGTTAGGTTGCAACACTGGGTAGTGTTAGTTAGGTTACATGACCGCGCAGTGTCGGTTAGGTTAAACGACAGGGCAGTAATAGATTGATTTCGTGACAACGCGGTGTTGCTAACGTTTAACTACCCAGTATTGTCTGTTACGTTGCACGACTGGGCAGTGTCAGTTAGGTTTCACAACCCAGTAGTGTCAGTTTAGTTGCACGACGGGCCGTCAAAGTTGGGTTGCAACACCGAGCAGTGTCAGTTATGTCGCACCACCTAGTAGCGTTAGTTTTGTTGCACGACGGGCCGTCACATTTGGGTTGCAACACCAGGCCGTCACATTTAGGTTGCAACACCGAGCAGTGTCAGTTTGGTTGAACGACAGGGCAGTAAAAGATCGGTTTTGTGACAACGCGGTTTTGGTAAAGTTTTACTACCGAGTATTGTTTGCTAGGTTGCACGAATAGGCAGTGTCAATTAGGTTGCACAATCTGGTAGTGTCAGTTTGGTTGCACGACGGGCCGTCATAGTTGAGTTGCAACACCGGGCAGTGTCAGTTATGTCGCACTACCTAGTAGTGTCAGTTTTGTTGCACGGCAGGGCGTCACATTTGGGTTGCAACACGTGGCAGTGTCAGTTGGGTTAAATGACCGCGCAGTGTCAGTTATGTTGAACGCCAGGGCAGTAGAAGATCGGTTTTGTGACAACGCGGTGTCAGTTACGTTTCATTACCGAGTTTTGTCTGTAAAGTTGCACGAATAGGCAGTGTTAGTTAGGTTGCACCACCTAGTAGTGTCAGTTTGGTTGCACGACGGGCCGTTACAGTTAGGTTACAACACCGGGCAGTGTAAGATATGTCGCACCACCTAGTTGTGTCAGTTTTATTGCACGACGGCCCCCCACAGTTCAGTTCTAACACTAGGCCGTGTCAGTTAGAAGACATGACCGCGTAGTATCAGTTATGTGCACGATTGACAGTTTTGGGTAGGTTGCCTGACCTAAAAGTATCAGTAAGATGCACCAACATGCAGTTTTATACAGTTTAAACGACCATAGAGTATCTGTAAAGTTGCATAATATTGTATTGTTAGTTGTACGTTGCATAACTGAGCAGTTGCGGAATGGTTCCACCATCGCGCATTGTTAAAAAGCAATTAGCTAGAGTGTGTTACTTGTGTTACACAATTGAGTTGTGTTAGTTAATTTGCAAAACCAGGCAGTGTAACATTAATTTAGCCGAAAAGCAGCGTTGGCTAGGTCAAATAACCTAGCAATGCAAGATAAGTGAAACAACCAAGCATTATCTGTGAAGATGCACGACAGAAAAAGTAAATTGGGTGACACGTTCAGAAAGTTTCAATACGGTTATCTGATTAGGACGTATCAGTTGAGTTACACAACTGGGCTGTGTCAGTGGTTCAACAAAAGGGTAGTGACTGATGAATGTAGAAAAAAGCGGTGTCGGCTGCCGTACACGACTGAAAATTTCTGTTATGTTGCACGTCTAGGCAGTGTCAGTTGGGTTGAATCCCCTAGTTGTTTCACTTTAGTTGCACTACCGGTTGTCGCAGTTTAGTTTCGCGACGAAAAAGTGATTGTCAACTTGAAAAACATGAATGTGATAGTGTCAGTATAGTTGCACTTCCGCTTGAGGCAGTGTTGGCTTGTTATTACGACAAAAGTAGGTCGTAGGGGTTAAACGACCAGCCAATGTGTGTCAGGATTTACGACTGGGCAGTGCAGATTACGTTATGCGACCGTGCGTGTTGGTTGGGTTGCAACACTAAGTTTTGTCTATCGAGTTGCTCGTCTGGGCAGTGTTAGTTAAGTTGCACAACCTAAAAGTGCCAGTTTTGTTGCACCACCTGGCAGAGGTAGGCGCTCAACTGGGTTGAGTTAATTTAATATTACGACCAGAGTGTGTCGTAGAGGTTAAACGACGGAACATTGTGTGTTGAGAGGCACAACCAGGCAGTGCCGGTCACGCTCTGCGACCTTGCGGTGTTAGTTGGGTTGCAACACTGGATTTTGTCTATGCACTTGCCCAACTTGGCAGTGTAAGATGAATCGCACTACCTGGAAGTGCCAGTTTAGTTGCACCTTCTGTCAAAGTTGGTTTTAGTGCACAACCGGGCCGTGTCAGATAAGTAAAACGACCTTCGTGAGTCGTTGATGTTGAACGACTGGGCATTGTCTGGTAAAAACCAAGACCGAGCAGTGCCAGTCACGTTGTGCAACTTTTAAAAAGCATAATTCACTAAACTATTACGCACAAAGTTAAATCTTGATAACTAATAGTTTATAATCAATATTATCTGTGTTAGGTTATTAACAATAATAATAGTAATTTATTCATTTAGTCGATTTGGCGTCAGCCCATACAAAATTGAGTTTTTACAAATTCGGGCATTTAAAAATTGATTTAAAAATTAATCAAAAATCCTTAGTTATTCAATAGTTTTAACTAAATTGTCGTGAAAACGTTTCTTCCATAGTAAAACGTTTCTTCCGTTGTGTTAGGTAATAAGGATTAAATTTTTTTAAGGCTCTAAAATCTAATTTTGTTTTCTTTTAATTTTCACTGAAAATACTAACGTTTATTTTTTAATTTAACTTTGTTACAAATGTAACACACAATTGTAAGTGGCATTGATGTGTTAAATTCTGACAGTACTGCTTTTTTATTTGATGTTTTTGTTTTTAATTTCAACCTAATATTTTATAATCAATTGAAAAAATAGGTACATTTATGATAAAAGAATAAAACTCACAAAAAAACATACGTGGCTTTGGGTTGTTATACTGTATTTAACTACTTATAATAATAATATAGTTTAAATATAATAATAAAACATTGTTGCATACGCATTAGAATCTTTAACATACAGCAATATTTAATATAATTATGAAATACTAGTTGAGTAGTTAGGTTGTAACACTAAATTCTATTACACGTTGGCCAAATGCTTAATAATTATGACTTATATAGTAATATGATATATGCAGTGATAAGCATTAGCATACAGCATTAGTATTAAATATATGATAAATACGGCATACAGTAGGTAGGTACTACTTAAGGTACTTAGGTACTCCACGGTAGTCCACACTGTCCACAGTACTCCACAGCGTACAGCGTACAGTGGACAAAAAAAGTTTATAGTCGGAGGTCGGCTCAGAAAGCAGGCGGAGTAGAATTTTCATAGTCAAAGGCACGTGCTCCAACAAGCTCCCTAAAGCTCCAAAACTCGAGGAGTCCGTTTTATTTTTCTTAGAGGGCTCATATGCGCTTTTTTTTGTCAAAAAAAAGACCGATCAAAAAGACGAGAACGACCCCATTTCGTTCTCGTTTTTCTTGCAATGGTACCAGCACCACTTAAATTGCGTCGTTTTTCACTAGCAAAAGTTGTAAATCAGCCTGCTTGTATGGACACTCACTGCAAGGATTTTGTGTTAGCTTTGCTGAAAAAACAACGTTTTTCAGTAGTTTAAACAATGTGTCTGTAAGCTAAGCATCTATTTCGGGCCTACGGTGAACAAATCCGGCGCGAAGCGCCAGATTGTTTGTGAGGAAAGCTTTCACAGAATTATCAGGTTGCTTTATTACTGAGATAGACTGTAGTAGGCAGACTGTAGTTTACGCTCATGTGTTTTGCTTTTTTACTAGTTAGACAATAATTTACATGTTATGGTATTTCAGTTACATACCAATAGTAGTTGGGTGACGAGATTAAACTCTGATCTTTTCTTATTCAAGCTAGGTGTCGTGGGTTGCATTTTCTTTTGCCAGATATTTACTTTCTACCAGTTATGCCTCTAGGGATCCTGTTGGCCAAAATTAAACATTATTATAATGAGGCGTCCGCAATAGGCCTGTTGGCCTTGGCTGTGTCTGCGTGGTTCAGTCTATGATCTACATGGTGCACAATAAAAATAATAATATTTATTAATATTATAGCACTGGCTACGGACTTCTCCATTCTTTCTCATTACACTACTACAATTATCATAGGCTTGCAAGGTAACTTTTTTCATTTGCATTTATTCCTATGACATCAAACTACAATTACCATAAGCTACGCAAGGTTATCTGTCGTTTCCGTCCCATATCCTACAACATAGCTCAATCCTTGTCGTGGCCCAGTCTGTCCTATCCTAGCCAATACTCTCTAGTACTTCCAACACAACCTCCACCTCCATTTTCATCTCCACCACTATACCACTACTGACGACTGCTTATATGGTTTGCTTGGTATGTGTTGTGAAATATTGCTTTGAATAATCTTAACGCTAATAATTGCCAGGTCTGGTTTTAGAACCAATCAAAATGGTGGGTAAAAAATAAACTATTTCAGTAAGTATATGCTACCTGTTAGTTGCAGTCTTTTTTCAACAGCCTGCACGTTCTACAAGCTAAAATTCTAAATCGATTAAACTTTTTTTGTAAACGTTATTCAGATATGTGGGATGATAGCTACTCGAATTGGTTGCAAGTTGCATTTCTGATTAGATATTTGACTCATATCACAAATGGCAAGAACTGATTAAAATAAATGCGAAAATATTAGAAATCATTAGATACATTTATTTTGAAGTAAACATTTTGACACAGTTTATCACGAATTTCAAAACATTGTACCTACTGAAATAAGTAAGAACAGAACACATAAACTAAATTTCCGGTCGTTGTTGGCAATAATTTAAAGATCGCACAATTCAAGTTTTTTCAAAATCTGACGAAAATTTTGGGGTAACAGGGCTGCAACAACTAAAATGTTTTTTTTGAACTTTGGAGGACCATTGTGAACAAACAGCGCCAGTCGAACTCGAATAAATATGATGCCTGTAATTACTAAGGTCAGTATAGATAAGTAGATAAAAGTAGTGGGGCTGGCCCTTGTGGGGCTGGTGGGGACGTAGGGGTGAGGGGTAGTACCCGGTGGGGACAGGGGAGATGTGGGGAAGGATGTGGGCTACAGTATAGTAACAGATGGGGTGCGTATGATGCTGATGGGGCTGTGAAATTGATGAGGAAGCCATAGGAAAATATAGCGTATCATATTCCCCAGGTGCTGGAAGGCAACGTGAGGAAAAGATTGAATTAACAATCTACATGAAAAATAACATAATAAAATGATAAGGCCGAATTAAGCACGTAAAGTATTGGCAGATAAATGGTGGCATGTACATGTGGGGAGTTGTACATTGCATTTTGATACAATCTGGAATTTGAGTGACGAGATTTGGAAGCGGACTGGAAAAGAGAAGCAATCTGTAACTCCAGTATCCGTATAAATTATATGCATACAGTATTTTACACATACATATTGTGTTTTTTGTTACTGCTATTTTTTCTGTTGTTTATTGATTATGATACTTTTATTCTGTATTGTGTGCGTTAAAATACGGCGTTTACGAAAGAAATTATAAATTAGGCGTTAATATAAGTATTATCAATATGTATAGCTATATGTTAACAAAAATTTATCTAAATCGTCTGGTTTAGTAAAAAGCATAAGCTTCCGAAGGTACAACAGAAATACAACAGAAAAACATTTTTGTGTGAATAGAAATAAAACCTACATGTGTTATCCTCAAAACAGCACCAAATAGAATAAATAAACATATTTTAAGTAACATAAATAAAAAAAGTTGCAGGTAAAGTATACGAACATTTTAGCAAGGGCGTAATTAAATAAAAGAAAGCCGTATTGTTTTGAAGGTCTTTACTTTTAAATAAATGTTATTTAATTGTTGCGATAAATGCAGTAATTTCTCATAGATGGTCAAAACATTGTAGGCCCTTTTAATAACCAATTTAAAGATACGCTTTTGTCTTCTGGTGCTCGGCTGGGTGGTCTGCTTAGAGTTAAGACTACATGAGATAGGGTGGAGACGGAATTATTTATTGGAAGAGAAGACGGAAGGAAAGAAAGAAAGAAGGGTGAACGTCTTGGAGAAAAAGGGTGACTGGAAG
>CATKUY010000213.1:0-67000 GCA_949802685.1 Dicyrtomina minuta
GCGGAGCAGATTACGGGGGCAATACTAAAGCACTAGCAATGAGCAGAACGAATTACGGGGGCAATACTGAAGCATTAAGAAGAGCGAGTTACGGGGGCAATACTGAAGCACAAGCACTGAGCAAAGCAACTTACGGGTGTAAAACAGAAGCACAAGTACTAAGGACAGCTGAATACAGTGGCAGTATTGAAACACAAGCAATAAGCACAGAAAAGTATTCTTATTACTGGAGCACAAACAGTAGATAATGTTTTAAATAGCATATTGCGTGGTAGTTAAGGATTCGTTTAATATTGCATTTAGGTGATTTTTTCGTTAGAAAAATAGGGTAAATAGTCTTCATTATTACAGTTGTAAAAGAAGTTCCAAATTCTTATAGCTTCATTCTAGAAGTTTAAGATCAGTCCAAATCCTTCAGTGTCACGGTAACGTTTGACTATTTCAGATACAAGGCTTTTCCTTGTCGGTATGGAGCTGAAGAGTCCCTCAAGGAATTTAATCCTAGGCGGTATATAGTGCGGGCAGTTGAGCATTATGTGAAAGACGTCCTCCACATCCCTTTTACATAGGTCACAGTCAATTGCTTCTTTACGCTTCCATATTTTATTCATGCCATTAAGGTTGCTCACTTTTCGTCTAATAACGATTTTTGGTGGGCGTGTTCTTAGATTAAGCATAAAGTTTGTCAAGTTCTAGGGCAAGTCTAAGTTAAAATATTCGGATCTTTGTGCTTTGGTCTTTATTTGAGCATAGTGTTTCAGTGTGTTGCTGCTTTGCATTCTACAAACATCGTTGTTAATGCAGCGCAGTCTATATTTTTCAATTATTTCATCTTTGTGCGTAGTTAGGTAATCCGTACTTAGATTCTCTAGATTAATTTCAATTAATGCTTCAACAAAAAATTATTGACTTGCAGTGTCCAGTTGTACCAGTGGTATGTTGTTTTTGTCTTTAGAGCTTTAAAGTAGCAATTCTTGGTGATACTGCTGTCTTGTGCAATAGAAGCTTTTTCTAGAAATGTTATTAAGGCTTTAAAAAGATGCAGCTTGATGTTATCAGCTCCTGTTTCTAGGCGAAGAAAGAATCCTGGTGTCAAGTTAGAGCTCCCTGCTGGGCGCCAGAGGAACATGGTTTGAAATGTTTCAAGTTCTTCATAGTAGCGAAGGCCCCATATAGGGGCGGCATACATCAGTATGGAGCTAACCAGGGACTGAAAAAGCCTGAGGTGTATTGTGATGTCCTTTATCTTAGCCCTGTAGAACAGTTTAAGTAACTTTTCCTGTGCTGCTCTTGCCTTTTTTAAAAAGTGGTTTTTTGCTTCGTTAAAAATCCTGCTTTGTGTAAATGGGACTCCCAGGTAGACATATTTGTTGACTATTTCTAACGGCTTACTTTCCTATCTAAATTTTGTCGAGTTACTAAGCTTGTTGCTCTTTCAAAATATATTTACTCTTGTCTTTGATAAATTAACTTTCAAGTTGTTGTCCTTATAAAATGTGCTAAGGGTGTCAATTTGTCTTTGAAAGTTTAGTTCATAAGATGCAAGGAGAATTAAATCATCCGAATATAGCAGAATAAGGATATCTAGTGTGATCATCTGTGTTCCTTTGATGCCACTAGTGCAAAAAATTTCCGGTATTTTGTCAATGTATATGGAAAAGAGAGTTGAAAAAAGTGTTCCCCTCTGCAAAACTCCTCCCATAACTTTGATCATATCTGTAAATTCTTCCTTGCATCTGACTGTAGTCTTTGCTAGATCATACAGCTCCTTGATTTTTGCTACAAAGTTATCACTAAACCCTGCTTCTCTGAGTCTGGTCCATAGCTTACTTCTTTTGATCGAGTCAAACGCCTGACTAAGGTCTACAAAAAGAGCAAAACGTTTTCCTCTTTACCTGAATGCTGGCTTGTTAAGCTGCGTAAGTATACATGTATAGAGTGCAAATATATGATTGGTTTATCCTCGCTCTTTTCTGTATGCTGCTTGATTTTCTAAGATAGTGTTGTTTTTCTGGCAGAACAAGTTGAGCCTGTTGGACATAATACATGTGAGCAGCTTTTTTATGGTGTTGATAAAAGCAATTGGCTTGTAATTTGATGGTAGGTTTGAGTCGCGTATGTTATATATTCGAGCTGTTATAATTTCGCCCTAACTCTTTGGCACTTGTTGCTTCCTGACTTTGTTGAGCAGAGTAAGCAAGTAGTCGTTGGTTGTGATGTCCAATGCTTTCCAAACTTCGTTTGGAATACCATCTGCTCCTGGGGATTTATTATTGCTAAGATGCTTAACAGCTTTGTTTAGTTCAATTATTGATATCTCGCAATCTAGGATTTTTGAGCTGTTTCTGAATGGTTCATGGTTGAGGTCTAAGGCTGTAACTTTGTCAATACTGACATCTTTAAAAACGCTACAAAAGTGCGCGTCTCATTCGGCGGTTGTAATATTGTTTGACACGTAGCTGTATGTTTATCTCTACTCATGTTTATAGCCTTCCAGTAGTAGCCTGAGTCTTTGCTTTGATGAATTTGTTTTGTAATGTTGTTATAAATCATTTTATTTTTGTCACAGCAAAGACGACAGTATAATTTCTTACCCTCCAGGTATGCCTTAAGACTGCTGGAAGAGGTTTGGCTGTAGCGATGCTCATTTCTTTAGTGATGCAGGAAGAAAAGTGCTTTATTTTAGCGACACTGCACTCCTAATCAAACTACTTTGGGCCAAAGTTTCTTCTACTGTCACTGGTGAGCGTAAGGCACATTATAGTTTGCTTAGCTGTTTCATGAATAATATCATGCAGATCTGCGTAGTTACATTTGTTGAAGTTAAGATTTTTGCTGTTAAATTTGAGTTTTAGCTGAAAGTTTGAAGCATCTTCCTTGTTCCATCTTATTCGTCCTTCATTTTTCGCTAAGACAGTTTCTAGCTTGTGCACTCTCTGCTCACTACTTATCATTATCGGCATGTGGTCAGACTCAATGCATTTAATTACCGAGAGGTCTGTAAGATCATCCAGGGCGGTAAAGTTGCATATGCATAGGTCAATGAGGCTGTTTCCGCTATTTCTGATGAATGTAGGTTTTTCTATGGATCAGATGTGCTTCGTTCATTCAGTATTGACATGTTATGTGTCACAATTAAGTCAGCCAGTCTCTTGCCACGTTTGTTGAATCCGCGGTCAGTGGATTTTTGTGAGCGATAAAAGTACACTGTTTAGTCAGTAGAGTTATCAAAATCTCCAACTCGGCTGTTGAGGTCTCCTATTTTAATGTATTTTGCTATGTTTAACTCTGTAGGTTGGTCGAACAGGTTTTTAATTTAGTCGTCAAATTCTGTGGCTGGTGATATGTAAGCAAAGCAGATTAAGACAGATTTGCCACGTAATTTGACGTCAACTAGGATCTTGTATCTGTCAATGTGTAGGATTGAGCAGTAGCTGTGATGCTTTCTTTGATCCCTAAAATAGGTCCTGCACTTTTTCTTCCTCTTTTACCTATTGTTGGGATATTTGTAGGCGTGAAATTGCAAAAACTCTTCTTTAAGTCGTTAAGTATTTCAGTAACCCATGTTTCAGATAGGCAGAATATATCCACGTAATTTTGTAAAAAATATTCACTTTGTCATATTTGCAGTTGTTTATGCAATTCACATTATAGTAAAAAACTTTATCTACAACGATTTTCTTAGTCAATGTATCCTTAGTCAGTTTTTTTAGTATTTACAAATGTATGTTGTATGAGGTGGCCGATTTCCTATCTTGTCTCTATATTAGTTGTTACGTCTTGGTTTACAAATTTGTTGGCCTTCTTCTTTCTTTCTTTGTAGTTTGCTTTGAAAATTTCTGCAGGGAGACCGTATTTTATTAGAAAACAGTATATGTTTATTTTTGTATTTGTCGCATGTTTTTTTTACTTTTAATTGTTAAATTGGAAGTTTAGAAATCGCTTATTGATTATTATTACTATGTTTATGGTTTTACATATTGCAAAGAAAGGTGGCTGACAAATAGTTAACAACTTCAATTTTTATGGAAACGAGTTCCCAGGAAACATTCAATGTCGTCTTTTAGCAGGTTTTTCGTCGGCACAGTTGGGCACAGTCGTTTTCAGTCGGGTTGAAGCCGGGGTCGGCAACGAGTTCTCTGCCGACGCTGACACGCCGTCGTTCGCGAAATGGAAAATGCACGCTTTCTGAAGTCAAGTCAGAGTCGGCAATTCGATCGCTGTCGACTCGAAAACTGCGTCGTGCTAATGATGGGTAACGCACTATTTTGGCTCGTATCTTCCCATCGTTTTGCCGACTACTAAACTACACATTCGCTGCATTATAAGAGGCAACTCATAGTTGCAAAGCTACATACAGTCGCAGTATCTCGTGTACTTCCACCACTGCAACAGTTAGGACCATGACTCCTAAATATTAAAAGTTTGAAGTTTTTTCCAACCCAGTTAAATGTATTTTTTTCAAATCATTTAACTTAAGTTCGTATGTCTCCTATTTGTGACCATTTGTGATTATTTCAGTGTTCTAGTTTCAATTCTTGTTATCTGTATCAGTGATTTTATAGGGACATAATTAAAAATTCTGTAGGTACTTTCATTTCTAGTACCCAGTAATTCAACAATCGAATCAAAGTACTAAAATAGTGATTCACATGGACCACCTAATGATTTAAGTGTGAAATTACTGATTTGGGCCGGTTCGTGATTGTTTTATTTCGGTTATAAGTTTTGCTATTTACCTGCATTTCCTCTAATTTATAAGTACCTGAAGCCCAAATCCAAAATCTTGCCTTTCATTTACCAGACCTAAAGTGCAATGACGTGAATGTTGCAATAAATTGCTTGTCATTTGTGTGATTACATATGTACAAGTCTATGGCCCCCGTAATAGTTTAAACTGTGAATTTCAGTTTGTCTCTTCAACGTGAAACTTGAATTAGTTCAGCTATTGCTGATTCACATAATTATATACTTGCTGATTACAAACTACAAACAATTAATTGCAACATTCACTTCACTTCAGAATTCATACCTGGTAAATAAAAGGCTATTTGTGCTTCACGTATCTGTAAATCCTAGGAACTGTAGGTAAATAATATAACCTTCATCCAAAATACCACACGAACGAGCTAGCCTAAATCAATAATTTAAGACTTGTATCATTGGATAATACAAGTAAGTAACTACTTTAGAAGGTTGAACCTAATTATTAGGTAATGGAAATGGCAGCAGCTAAAGGTTTAAATAAATTAGGTCCCCACAAAGTCACTGGTACAGTTAAAAGGAAGTGAAATATCTATGCATGAATGATATGTATTATGTATTATGAATTATGTATGCCTAATTAAATGAGCGAGAGAGGAGAGATGAAGCGTGCCGGCAATGGAGCAGGGTGATGGGAAATAGTCGGCAAACTGTGGGGGAAACTAGTTGTGTCGGGTGGCTTGAGGTCGGCAAAATGTGCCGCGCCGAGGGAGGACCTGCGGACAAATCCTCCTGTCAGGCCGACTGATTTCTGCCGACGCAGTGGACGGCGTCGGCGCGAGGCTCAGCCGACATAAAATGTTTCCTAGGTTTTAGATTTTCTAACAAGAACTGCAGAGCTGCGTTACGAAATGAAACATGTTGTTGGTCCATCACCTCATTTACTATGATTGGCCTCATTCCACGGTCCAGATTGTGGAATCAGCCCATTATTACTGACTGCAAATAGGCAAATTTGTTTCACTTCCTTCATCAGCTGGAAGGTCAAAGCCGCATTAATCTGAGAATTTTATAAGTATAGAGACCCTGATATGAATGAACGAGATTGAACGGCCAACTATATTGACGAGGGACGAGTGCAGAGTGAATGTAGAAGCAATAGGTAGATGCAATAAATAGTTGGTAGACTGCAATGATGCAAAGTTGTGAATCGAATTAAAATTTATTAAAATTTTGGAAAGTCAAATATAATTATTAAATGGAAACGAGACAGTGGAACAAACAGAGTATTAGGAGCAGACAGAAAGATAGGTACACAAAAACAGGATTTGAAAATGTTTTTCACTTTATTTATCTACAAAAACTTATTTGATTTGAGCAGAAAATTAAATTTTCTGAACAGTGTTATAAATGTATTTTGTTTTTAAAAAAATATCAGAAAGTTTTGCTTTCATAGTTCTGTAAACAAGTATTTTAACTTTTATAATTATTATAAAATAAAAACAGAACAATTTTTGCAATCTGTTAAATCGAAATACAGAATTTTGAACATTTAATTATATATTAAAAAACCAAAAAAATTTGAGTACTTAAAAACTTTAGAGTAATTACTATATTTTGTAATTATATTTTAAAACCTGTCAACTGAATATACTGTACATTCAGAAAAAATTCCGTTAGTACTATTAAAAATGTCGTGTATAAAAGTTTGCAATTTCCGTTAATTGCTTGCTCAAAGTAATTTATGTAGTATTTTCGTATTTTATTTTATTTGAGAATATCTTTATTTTGCTATAATTTAATTACAACTATAATTATAGTTAACATTTGACATTTACACATAATATATCAGTACTGTACATGCAAAGTGACCGTCACTGGTTGTTGTGTAAACACGAATAAAATTAAAGTGGTCGTTTCCTATTCTCTACTATACTGAAATCTCTTATTTTATCCAAATTTAATAAAATTAAAGACCAGCAACTTTGCGTTTATTAACGAACGGAGAACAGCCACTTTGCACTTACAGGAAAGACATGTAATAATTCACTAAAAATTACTATAGCGCTTATAATTTTTATGAAGCACATTCATGTGTACTCCATTAACATGGAAATAATAATTACATTTACGATGTAATTATTACCATACACTTTATTTTTATTTTTTAAATGCAATTATCACCTTACTGTTAATCTTCTTATAAAACAGTATGCGTTGTAATTAATCTCGGAGATTTAATTCTCTTTCAATGTCGACTAAAATTTTAAAGTTGTTTTTCAAAATCGGACAATAATTGTAGGACCTACAGGGTGACAACGAAGCAAAATGCTGTTTTTTTATATTTTTCAAGTAAACAAATTGTTTACCTTAATGTTTTAAAAAATAAAATATACCTGTATTTTAATATTTTTGAAAGTTTGAGTTGTTATTCTTACATATTATTCTTTAGGCTCCGCCCACATATCATTTAAAAAGTGCAGCATACATGTTTACGTGTTTTAAAAAATGCAAAACATTGTTTTTAAATGTCTTTGAGATCATGATATAATTATAAATAATTATTTTTGTAAATAGTGAATATTGATTTTAGCTAATTCAAGATATAATTAGGTAATTTTTGTAACTTACAGATTAAGTGAACCAATACTTTATTTATAATTTTTAATTTTGTTTGATAATTTTTTGTATTCATGTAGTAGGGTAGAACACCTAGTTTAAATGTATAAAACTTTTTAAATTATGTAATTCAATATCATAGTGATTTTAATTGACATGTTTTTAATTCTGCATGGTTTGTATGTCGTTATAAAAAATACGTTGATAGTGCAGAATAAACATGCTTAACGTTGAAAACAATCTGACTATACAAACAAACGATTTGCGCATTAAAAAATAATTCATGCTTTCGTTTATTAAATGACAGGAGCCAGTACTAAGCAGAAAGCCACCGTGCCGGTGGTTCAGTACTTTAGTGTAAGGGTTTAGGTGATGTCTATTATAACAGGTGGGTGCATAATTATCAAAATATTACGTTCTAAGTCGTCAATAAATGACGTCATGCGTAAATCTACATTTTTAGAAAATTATGACCACCCCTCTTACCGGCCTGTTATCATTCTAATCATTCTGTGAATATCAAATCTTCCCATTGGATGTCGTCATTGTCATAGTAGCACCACTGACCCCACACATGATGTTATTCATGGACGACTCTCATTCAAAATCTTCCTAGCAATGTTTACTATGTTAAAAGTTTTTGTGTGCTTTGCGCTACAGAGTAATTATAGGAAATGGAAGGTGCTGGTAAATGTTTGTTCTGTGACTGATAGGGTTTATTGAAGCAGTTGCTGGTGAATATTAGGATCATGGTTTATCAGTCATTCCCTTGCGCCATGTAAACAATGTCAAATAATTATAATTACTATGTATGCACATGGTGATGTAAGCGTAATGTGTGTAAAAATAATTACATTTACATAGTATTTTGGCAAATTTATATCAATTTATAGGAGATAAATTTTAAAAAAATTGTAATCATAATATTTAATAGCTAAGTTCTATTTCAAAAGTGACACGGCAGCTTTTTGCTTAGTACTTGCTCCTGTCATTCGAGTAATGAAAATGCAAATTTCTTTCAACTGACGCCGAAGCACATTATGGCTCAATCGCAATTGCTGATAAAAAATAAATATAGGTCATTTCAAAAATACACACATGAGGTGCTCTTGACACTGTTACCTTAGGTTCGTATGCAATGTCCTCTGCAGAAGCGTTTAAATATAAACGGTATATAAACTAGTATAATTACTGTATATTTATACAAAAATAACTATTAAATAGTACTTAACTACCTCACCTGCGTGTGGGAAAGTGAATAAATGTAGTTGTTACATAAAATTACGTAAACAGTTTGTAAATATCTGTTTAGTCCACTTTTATCACTTGCAGCCTTAATCGTTATAAAGTGTCATTAGAAAACAAAGTATTTTTACAGTTTGTAATGAACTTGGTTGTTTCACCCATTGTTTTTAAGCTGAATTTTAGAAATCGCCTATTGATTATTATGTTTATATTTTCACAGAATAGTAAAAAAAGATGCTGGCAAATGTGAATAATTACTCCTTACAACTTATAGTGTCAAATGCAAATAGTTTTAAATTATTTAATTAAATTATAAAGGAGTGTGATGGCCAAAGGGCTCAGTTTAGAGCGCATATTTTACCACACTTTATAGGTTTGTTTCAAATTAGGTAGATGCGTGGCCAATTTACAAATTTAATGACCATTTAAAATTCAACGCCTCGTGCAATTGCTTTAGTACAGCATCAATTTAAATACTAAGCATTTCTTTGATGAATACACGTACGATTTTGATCGTAATTTTAATGTAACTGTATCTAATGTTTTTACTTGCAAATTTATTTTGCGCATAAAGGCGTGAGGCGTGATATTGTACAGCAATTGCGAAACAAAGTTGTAATGTCATTTTGTATAGATTATACATTATTTACTATCAATACTTTATATACAATTATAAACAATACCTAATTAAATTTATAAAAGAAGCAATTTTGTAATACGATAATTATTCTGTTTTAACTAAATAGAGAATTCTTGCGTAAACCAAACTGAAGCACGAGAAAAAGTTGAGATTTTTGACATTTTTTGATCGTTACAATAGTTTTCAAAAAAATCAGGGATTTTAATAACGCAAAAAATTCAACGTTTTTCTGAAATGCGGTATTTCAAATGATACTAAAAATTAGATTGCATATTTTTCAAAAAAAAATAAATTTAAAAAGGTCCGAAATGTATTTTTGCAATATTATATGGACAACATAATTTTATACTTCTTTTGAATCGTGTCGAGTTAAAATTAAAGCGATACAATGTCAAAAAAATCAAAAATTGCGCCGAAAATTCTTAAAATGTTTCAAGAAACAGATTCAGTGTAACTCTGTTTTTCTCTAAAATTTTCCGGATTTTACGAGCTTTTATATTTTCAATATTATTACAATATGTATGCGCCCTTTTTTTATTTTTAAAAAATGTTTGTTTTTAGAAAAATAATTATGTCTTAGAGGCTTTTTATTCAAAATCGCATGTTTAAAAAAACGTGCAATTTTAAAATTTTGAAGTACCAGAAATTAATTTTTTTAAACATTTTGATATATCAAAAATCTAAAAATTTTATCAAAATCAGTTGAGAAATGTCGCCTGCAGTCACAGTTGGAAACTTAAAAGTAAGTTAAAATATGGATTCTGTTTATTTATTATTAGCAATTTATATTTTTAAAAATTTCATTTACAAATCAAAAGGCCTATTCTAAAATATGATCGACGCTGCTTCACTTTTTTACACGCTCTTTTTAGAAAAACATTGTTTGTGTAGTTTTACGTTGCCCGGTTGTGACCCTTTCCTTGTCAGTTTTTTTTGCGGTCCTTAAGTACAAATTTATCTTTTACAAAAACTAATATTCTTGATTTGAAATTTTAAAAATCCAAAAACCACGTTTTGCGTAATGTTCTAGAAATCACAAGCCAATATTATTTTTGAAATATGGCAAACAATGTAAAAACTGCACAATGATAAAAAATTAAAAAAATTATTTTCTGGCTAACTAGTTATGCCGCAGCTGTTGAGTTACCATTATCAATTACTTCTAAAATTCCCACCTAGGAATCGAAGTGCCCTTTCATGTTTTTAAGCTCTTCTATGTTTTTAGTTGCTGTTTCAAAACAAAACATACAGAGCCGACTAGGTGCGACTACTTCTGCCTATTAAGGTAGTTTTATTATTTGTTTAACGGTTTAAATCTCTTAGTACATAATTATTGCACAAAAATACTGTATTACGTCTATATTTATGCTAATAATATTGCTGCGTTTACATTGTTCTTGTACAGTTTTAGAAAACGTTTTGCCGAAGAAAATCTAGCGCTTAGGGGTCGCTCGTCATAAAAGGCAAATTTGTCACCCCCTGCTTTCATAAGTTTACCGGTTGTACTTTTAAGAGTCAAGCTTTTTTCAGCTCAGTTAAAACAAGCCATTCTTTAACCTTCTATATTTACTAAATCTAAATTATAATTAATGACACACCGTTACTGGCTATAAACTAAACATAACAACTCCTTGTCCTTGTATTACCAAAAAAATACTACCTATTGAAACATTTACGTTGCTTTAGGTAATTCAACGATATGTTTGTATTATCAAGTTAATTTTGTACTATTGAAAGCAACGCAAAAAATGTGTCTCTTCAAACCGCGAAAATTAAATATTACTCGTAGTAAACCCTAAAAATACATTTGCGTAATAAGGCGGGGGAGGGGGGTATGTGTATTGACGAATTGGGCCCACACGCGAAAAAATCCTGGCTACGCCACTGAATCTACCAAACCCCACCACTAAGTTTTTGTATTCAGCAGGATACACAAAATATTCTCCAACTATGTAACTTTAAATCAACAGGTGTGCATTGTTTACATGCCCCTGCAAAATGACTTATAATGCTACTTAAAATTTATTGACTTTTAGCTAATCACGGTGCATCAGTCTTCACGTGAGTAAAAACCAAAGTTACGCAGATGACAAATTGTAATTATATATAAATTCAGAAATTGTGCTTAGGTGCTAGGTGCGCTATCTTCCTCAATCACAATATGAAATACATGACATAATATAATTGTGCATTCGGAAGGCATGGAATCAATTTTGGGCTGATAGCTCTGTAACAAAAAATATTTTAACAACTAATACACTATAATTATTATCGTATGTAAACTTAAAATCAGTGATGGGCACTTGATTTGCTTACCTAGTTTTTCCTTATTCCCTATTTCCTACATTTAAATTTCCTCCTTCCTAAATCCTTGATATGGCGCTTCAGCCTTCCTATTTCCTTTCTACTTTTTAAGGACCAATATGACCCTTTCTATAGCCTACATTCTTGCCTGTATTTAGCCTAAATCCTTTCTATTTTCGTAAAGGCTGCACATGATTGTCAAATTGGCAACTCTTATTTTCAATGTATTTTTTATTATTAGAAACTGCATTCGCCAGAAAATATTGAACAAAACTCAGTTAGTCGTCCTCTAAATTAATTAATCAAGGTTACCTGACAATCATAATTGTCGCTATTTAAGCGAATAAGTCACTGGAAGTTTTTCTAAAAGCAATTTAACATTCCAACTTAAAATTATATATTTTAAGCGGTATTACCAAAAATTAGAACTGGCCTTATTAAACAGCATATCAGATTTGTAATACTATGCAAACAAAAGCGGAATTCCCAAATAATATGAATTTATGAAAAACAAAGATTATTTTACATTGTGTAAATATTATAATTAAATTACAATAATATTCAATTTTTAACAGACATGTTCATAAAACATTTTTAACTTTCTAGAAAAAAATTATTTCTAATACTTAACACTTTTGAAAAATACTAAAATAACAATTTTGCGCCTTTTAAAATATGATAACTGTTATTTTACGCTTCTATTTGTACTTTTGAAAAGTAGTCTGATTTTTGGAAATAGATCTCTGTGAAATCTGGGTGTTTCATTTTGCGTCAATCTCGTGTAAGTACAGTATGATTTAATACCAACAAAACCGTCACTTACAATGAAACCACAATTATACACAAACACTGTTATTAATATGTGGAGACACAGTCTGTAACTGGGTTTAGCTATAATATCTGCTATCCATTGAGCCATCAAGTTTGCATTCTTCGAGCTGCCAACGTATCCTATACTGGTAATAAAACTTAGTACATATACTTAGGTAAAGCTACACCATAACAGCAACAATTAATTATTCAGGGCATATTCGACAGCATAACCTACTAACACACCGACTTTTACAAACCATTGGACAGTATTAAACACATGGGGAGGTGCAGGGAACCACTTATCAATACCACAACGTAAAACGTAAACCTTTGACAAGCAAACTTATGAATTTTGGAAATTCAAAAATTTTAATGTTTTTCAAAAAAGTCTAAAACATGTTAAGTTTTGAGAGTTTTCAATTTTTTCCGTAAAAAATCAAAATTATTGAATATTTTAGAATCATTAAATTGCCATCTTAAGAGATGTGGCTTGGCGTAAGGTGAGTCGACTTAAGCTGATAAATAAAATTACTATGTAAAAGATAAGTCTTTGAGATGGATGAGTAATAATTCAGTAAGCGCATAGTCAAAAGAAAAAATATTTACTTTTCCAAAGTTTAAAGCGGTATCAATCATTAATTTAATTTTAAAGTTGCTTGTAGAAAAGTATCATCAATAAGCTTTATTAAAAATACAAATTAACATTATTGGAAGAAAAATTTACGTTTATCTCTCGTGCGGTTTTAAAATAGAAATACAAATGAGAAAGTAAAATGAAAGCTAAAGCGATTTGTGGTTCGGCCTTAGGATATTGTATGTACCAAATTTTTGTTTGGTTTTAATTAGATAAACTGAGAATATTTTGACTAACTTTAAACGCTAAGGTATATAAAATGATGCGTAGAATATTTTAAAAAAAGAAAAATTTTAGAAATTCAAAAAAAAATGGGCCTATGTTAAAGGTGCTACGGAAAGGGGCGGAAAAATACCACCTATTAGTAAAAATGGGTAGCTACAGATAAAAAGGTCCTTCCACATATTTTTGCAAATTTTTTGAAAATTTTTGTTTCTTAATTTTATTCTGTAGTGTAAGCGTTTAATACAGTAGAAACACTAGTTAAGTTCAATGAAAATGTTCTATTTCTTAGCGTTTTATGTTTTAATTGGATGTTTTTAGTAGTTTTTTTCGCGAAATTCAAAATGCTTGATGATAATTTTATCCCAGCATAGCAAACACACTTTTTTCAAAAACTGGATTGCAAATTTTTGTCAAGTTTAATTTTTTTCATAGGGCTCACATTAAATAAGATCTTCACAGTTGGTAATGTTTATTTTTACGGCCTGCCACCACAAATAGTATTTATTGCCTGATAAGTAGTGTATAAAATGTTGATATGAAAATAAAATGACATCCGTGTATCTTTTATGTAAATAGCTGAGTATGCATTTAACTTTATAGTGTTAAATGCTGTGATAGATAAGATTAGACACCATTTAATTAAACACTATTTGGTATGGAATACAGCAACGTTGGTTAACAATCAATAGCACAAGTTAAATATTGATCGTGAATATCATTGTAATGTATACTTAGACGGTCTACTTGTGTATGTATTTAGCTTTGTGCTAATAAAATAATAACACACAATATCATACTAATGATATTGACAAGTTTAATGGATATTATTTGCGTATACAAAAGATTTGAGCATTAAAATTAAATTTTTAGTTTGAATATTTAATTATTAACAGGAGCAAGTACTGAGCTGAAAGCTGCCAAACTATTATAACGCTTTAGTTTAATGGTATATTGGTGTTGCTTTTCATACACAGGTGGGAGCATATCTAATGTATCCTAAACTTTGAATATACGATATTGCTTGTATAGATGATTACGTTGTGTAAATATTTACAATATGATGCTCCGTCCTGGAACACATTTTACATACTCAAGTAGCGACACATATTACATAAGGTACAAGGGATTGGGTAGTGTTCGTAGTGGCTGGTTCGTAGGACGTTGTTAGTAGGACTTTATTCAAATGACGGGTTTCGTAGTTTGTCTACTTTTGGTGGGACGTGTTTCGTAGACAGAAGATTTACTTTACATGCATATGCGATTGTATGAATAATATGTAATTAGGAAAGATTTAAATTTGAGATCATAAGAATAGTGCTATAAAAAACAAGAGGTAGCAGTAGTTTACAAAATATCAGTTCAGTCTGTAATCAGCTCCTGCTGGTAAGAATAGATTCTTCTTTAGATATAAGCGAATTTGAGTTTGAAAAGTCTAGATATTTCGATAATATCAGTGACAAAAGTGAAAAAAATAGAAATAATTGGAAAAACTAAACGGGGTAGAGACGTTGCCTGTTACGATGGATACGAGTTTACGCAAGAGGGAAAAGGAATATTAGGAAGTATTAACTTTGTGCGTAGCAGGGTTAAAGGACGTGTTTGTCCTGGTCGTATCATTTGAAACGCTGATAAGAGTGTAACTGTAAGTAATGACCATGTCGGACATTTGCCTTGTGTTGTGGAACAGACAAAAACTAAAGTTTTTACATTGTCAAAAAGCAAAGCATTAAACAGTTTGAATGACAAGCCTAGTCAGATTGTAGGCGATTTACTTAGTACTTGTACTGCTGCTGCTGCTATTGCTCCCGCATTATCATCCGAGAGGTCTATGCAAAAATACGTTAGTAGTGTAAGACAAGCCTGTGCTGAAGAAAGAATGCTGCCTTTTACTACTCGTGAAGAATACTTATTTGTATATACTTTTATTTTTAATATTTTTTAAATACTTCTTATGCAATGAACAACGGCCCTTTTGAGGGCCACCATATACTCCAAAGAGCAAATCATCTGCCTACGAAACACGTCCCACGAAAAGTAGACACCCTACGAAACACGTCTTTACCTACGAAAACATTCCTACGAACCAGCCACTACGAACACTACCGATACCAAAAAGTGAGTACAAGAGTGAGTCTTGACTTAAAAAAATCAATTAGCAATTTGTAGAAGGAAACTGTTTACCTGATAATTAAGGTGCTGGTAGTTCAAAAAATGGGTCAGGTAATGTCGAACAATTTCCTAACGTGGTTTGTGTTTCTTTGCTAATACTGCTGCATACTATTAATCGAATGTAAATCATGTGTACTCTTCGCACATTTTTGTGTTTATCCAATGCTGTGTATTTAAATAGAAATTTCAAATTTCTTGAAACTAATTAGGCAGAAGGGTTCCCAAAATATATATGTAGATAATATCCTTTAATGCGGATCTGTTGATGAAAGGTGTGTTAATGGAACTGTATACAATGATCTCACGAAGGGCTTAAGTGCTAGTCTGACAATAATTTTAGCGGCGGCGTTTGTATCGAACTCATTCAAAAACGGTTTGAGGTTACGACTTTGTGGTATTCTGACTCTCCGAGTCAGATTTTTGAAAGTTTAAATTTGCTTATTCTTACTCAACGGGCGGCATATTTAAAGACCATTAAATTATTTTTTAATTTTTTAGCAATCTGTACTTTTTACATTTTGAGTCCAATTTTCAAAAAATTGCAGTACTGTAGCTTGTAAGGTATTATCTAAAAAGATAGTTTTAAGTTTTTGAAGTTTCTAACAACTTAATTTTTTCAAAAACTAAGATATTTTTCTTGGCTCTGTGTGACACACATTGCAAATTAAACCTAAGAATAATTTCTTATTTTTTAGGAAAATTTCTAAAATTTAAAAAACCCAGAAAACACTTTTTAGATAATTAATGGTTTGCAAATTACTAAACTACACTTTATTTAAAAACCGCACGAAAACTGTAGGAACAACAAAGTGACAACGAATTATAAATTCGTTGTATAGTGAATTAAATATGCTGCCTGTAAAGTTACCATCAAAAAATTTTCGCTTTCAAAAATCTGACGTAGCGAGTAGAAATACCAATTTGAGTCATGTTCTTAAGCAACTGTAATTGGCTGTACTACGAAAATGATCCAATGGTTTGCTGTACCTATGTGTCGAGAGCTGGCTAACATGAATTCAATACCTTTACCAATGAACCACTACCGTATGTGTATCGTTTGTGCTACGTAAGAAATTATCGTTAAATCGTATGTATAACGTTACTTGATGACGATAGCACAACGATAAAATGTCCGCGGCAGAGACGATTGAGAATCGCTGCAAAACAACGTTATTGCAACGATTATTTTGAACGCTCCCATTAGGCTACACTAAAACGGTACTCTAACGCTAGCAAATTCCTGTACTGAAACTATAACCTGATTTAATATGTATGGTTCAATGATCAAAAAAATTTACGCTCATTTAAATAATAACTTGGTTCAAAAGCAAAAATTTTATTTTCCACTGATATCGTTATACTCATCAATATCTTCATATCACACCAATAACATACACAATCTCACACAGTTGAAATCGTTTAGATTAAGTCGCTTCTGTACACTCATGTGCTGATGCATCAAGTAATTGCTGTGAATATCCATTTCCTAACAACTAAGAATATTTTAATTTCTGCATGTGCATTAACAATCTTATTTTTACACTGCGAAGGCAGAACTTGCACAAAGGATTGAGAAGACCAGCTGATTTAATTATTGCTGCTATGGACTAAAATGAACTTGAAACTAAAGTGACGCGAATTAAAGGTATTTAATGTGGGCAAAGCAACTACACTAATTGTCGTACATGGATTTAGTTGATGTTGATGAATGTTTAATCGTTCAGCTGAATTGAATCATAAGGTCACAGGTGCAATGGCAGTAATTGAGCAAAACCGTAGAATCATCTGCAGGTTGACCAGACCAAGATTTCACCAGTGACTATAACCAGAGTTAACTTCTACAATAAAATTGTGAAGGTGACTATAGTTGACGTACATTTACGAGTGAACAGTTATTGGTTAACTCGTTAACTCAAGAAAGGGATGATGACACATCCTCGTACAAGGTCAGATAGTGGGATCGAGGTCGACGGTCAAGCAAAATATTAAGATCGCTGACATAATCACGAAAACACTACGCTAATGCTAATTATAGGAAATTCAGCTGCCGTTGCACCAGTAATACTATGAAATTCATTTAACACTCTTTTTATCGTCTCTCACAAATATCAAGTATAATACTTTAAAAAACTATTAGCAAAACCACTTATTAGTAGCTGCAATAATTAAATTTTATAAAATTAGGTCACTGTGATTGCAAATTACTTTGTTAGCTAACTTCAAAATAGGAAAATCTGAAAGTACGATCAGCAGGAAGTATAAACTAATTAGTTCAAGTCCAGCTGCAGCTGCAACTTCGATGTGTATGATAATGATTTTAGACTAGAGTCATTTTATCGTTTAAAAGCTGCATAGAATATTGTAACTTTCGAATGATTGTACAACCATTGTATGACGATATGATACAACCATAAAAATGGCAACATTTCCACGGTTTAATAACGATATTAGTGCGGTTTTTTGTAGCGATATATTACCGCAATATTTTAACTTGCCAGTATCAAAATCTATGCGGTACGTTCTGACCATTTTAGACGGTTTAATTTCTACGTTGCGTAATGGTTTATTTATTACGAAAACGATTTAAACGTTATTTAACGGTTAGAAGACCATCCTTAAACGGTTGTGGTTCATTGGGTTATATAATTATTGCGTTCATAATTTAAATATGTATTAAGTCGTAGTACAAAACAATATTTGAAAATCCTAAAAATTCATAATGCATTGTTTTTAATAATGAAAATTAATAATAAAAATTCTGCTTTACAAATAGATATTAAAATGCGTATGATTACTCATTACCTGTTGTAGAGTGGCGTTGTTAGGATAATAATAATTCTAAAATTTTCAAAATTAAAATCTCTCTCTTTTGCTTTCATAACTATAGTCTGCTTTCGTCACAAAATTGCAAGTTAACAAATACTTTGTAATGAACTTATTGAGCTGTATTTTTAAATACAAAAGTAACTAAGGGAAATTAAATTAGAAAATTTGTAATAAACAATTGCTAATGCTGTCGCAGTTGAACTTTTCACCATTGTCTTCCACCTACGTCCACACGTTTAGAGTCATAGGCTATTAGATAGTTACAAAATGAACATTAGAGTATTAATTTTTCTTTACCAAGACCGCTGCTGTCCTTGCAATACGTACTATAGCTGCAATGACGCTAGTAATTACTGCTTAAACCATTATTGCAAATCCACTCTGTTCAGGAATTTTTAAATGGAAGAAATAGTTAATTTACCAAAGAAATTAAAAAAAGGCAGTGTGATGTGTTTTAATTAAGTAAATAAAAGGAACCACTTAGAACGTCATTTATAAGTGTACTTAGAAAAAATTAAGCTTACGGAAATTTAGTATCAATTGGCTTTATTTAGAATACAAATTGCCATAAATTCATGTTTAGCTGTTGTGTAGTTTGAAAGTAAAAAACAGAAAGTTGATTGAAAGCTGTAGCGATTTGCGTAATCTTGTTTTGCCTTAGGGCATTGTATGTACCAAATTTTAATTTGGTTTTAATATGATAAAATAAAAATATTTTGACTAACTTCAAACGCTAAGGTATGTAAAACATTGCGTAGAATAATACTAAAGAAAAAAAAATTTAAAAATTCGGAAAAATTTGCCCCATGTTAAATGTGCTAAAGGAAGGGGCGGAAAAATGACGCCAATTAGTAAAAATAGGTACGTACAAATAAAAGGGGCGTGCCACATATTATTGCAAATTTTTTGAAAATTTTTGTTTTCTTATTTCAGGTTTTAGTATCAACGTTTATTAGTGTAACAAAACTAGTGAGATATTATAAAAAAGGAACATTTCTTAGCGTTTGTACTTTTAATTTGATGTTCTTAATATCTTTATTTCGCATAATTCAAGATGATGGATGTTAACTCTAACTCAGCATAGCATACATATTTTGCGTGGTAACTGGATTGCAAATTTTTGTAAAGTTGATTACATTTTTTAAAGGGCCCAAATTAAATGAAAGCTACACAGTTGGTACTGTTTGTTTGTACGGCCTGCCATCTAAAATAGTATTTATTGTCTGAAGAGTGGCGTATGAATGTTAATAAAAAATTAAATTATATCTTTTATTTCTATTTCACCTGGTTTTGTATGCATTAAGTGGTATTATGTATACCGCTGGTATAGATAAGATTAAATAACATGCAGCACGGTTGGTCGACAACCAAACAAACAAGTTAACTACTTCTCATTTATATTACAAATATTACTATTACTAGGCTGAGTACGTGTTTATTCGGGATTTGTTTGGACGTTCCCATGTATGAATGCTCAATCTAGAGTATCACGAGAGTATTACCACTGTAAGATGCATATCCAGTGGCAAAGTAGCACATTAACTAATTGTAAGTAAAAATAGCAATAGCAGTAAATAAATTCATGAAGTGAATAAAATGAGCGTTGCGTTTTTATATGACAAATAACAGGAGGTGGTACTGAGCAAATAGCTGGCAAGCCTGCTGAGTATTGTAAATATAATTATAATTATGCCTATCGATTTCACCTTATTCATATTTAAAATTATAACCACTTTAATAAATTAAATTTGTGCAATATCTATACAAGAATTTAATTTCATAACTGTCATAGAACAAAATAAAAAGTGTCTGAATTCACAAAATTAAACTTAGCACGTTGTAGCATAGGCCTTTTAATTCATTTTTAACAAGTTTTTAAAGGTTAATAAATTGCATTGGGGAGAGCCTTTTAATAATTGACTTTTTGCAAAATTCAATTGCGCGTGATGGATTTTACATAAATGATTTTACCCGACTTCTTGAATTTTAGTGCTTACTTTTTCAACCTAATGTTTTGATGTGACCCACTGTGAACTTTGATGCCGCCATTTGTCTTTCACCCCAAAACAACGGTACTTTAATGCACATACATTTTCCCAGAAGGGAAGGTACACAAAGCGTATACATTGGTACAAGCATTTTAATGTTTTAATTTCCACAAATGCTATTCAGCGTAAAAGATGGTACATAAATAATGTCAACCAGTAGGTCTTTGCTCAGTAAGTTTTTCTGTCATTTAATAAACGAAAAACAGATCTTTATTCTAACACTTTGATATTTTGTAGGGTCATATTTTCTTTGGTACGTTGAATATAATTATTGCTTAGTGCTACTCATTTATCAGCACTTTGAATTATTATGACTGTACTAGTACCTAAACTAATACGTGAATACTAAAGTTTGTCAATTTGACGATAATAAAACATACATGCAGGAATTTTAAAACCTGTTGTTCCATATCAAGGGCGAGTCTGAGAAATTTGAGAAGAGTGAAGTAAGAATAACGTACGACTAATAATGATCGGCAAGTTTAGATTATTTCTTGATTGAAGATTTGGCCACTGTGCATATAAAACAATTAAACTTATAAAAAAATTGTCAAAGTAGGTTAAATAATTACAGTGGAGCTGAGTTTACTAGTCATGCCTCTTTATACATCGTAGAATGTAATATTTATAGCACAATTTTAGCAGCAACCACCCCAATTTTTAGGCCATATTTATAAAACGCATGTGGGTCTATCCAAACATCTGACCGAATAGCACCAAACGAGACGATCCTAAGCATACAAAAATTACCTATTTTGAGAAATCAGTCCCATGTTTTTTAAGGAACGTTCAAGTAACACTAAACGCAGTCAGAGTTAGTGAGTAGACTTAAAAAGTTACAAAGTCGTTACAATGGATGGTAAGTACTTTGATACATTGTTACGTTGTTACGTACCGCTTTGCACTAGATAAAATATTATCATTTATATTTCAAAAGTTTAAAATTCTGTAAATTATTTTTAGTACTATTTTGCAAAATCTGTAGAAGTTTTTTAAGAACACTAAAGTATTTTTGTTGTTCCTTCAAGAAGCTTTTTGTTTAAATTGATTTATATTTGTAGAAAATACCGCTAGCTGAACTGCAATTGCACGTGTAAGCAAGTTGTTCTCTCTTGTTAACCCTGTTGGGGTAAAGGGGGATTGGAATTACGCAATTTACTACTAAAATAATTAATAAAGCAATTAGTTTGGCCAATATCTATATTTCGTTTGTATTTTTATACATTAATTACTATACTACACGACAGCATTAGGGATTGTAGTAGTAGTGAGACTGCAAAAAATATTTATGGGTATGGCTTGCCTATTTAAATTTCTAAAGCTGGTTAGTCAGTAAAAATAATAACCCGCAAAAATCAATCGCTACTATACTACTAGAAGATTTAAAACTTTGCAGACATTAGTTTATGCTTCTTTAGAGCACTGTTAGCTATAAATAGGCACCTAAAAAAATTAAAAATCTTGCTAGGATGGATTTATCCTCATTTTGTTTAATTTTGCTTGATATTGTATCATATCTTGAACTCTTGTAGAAATCCAAAAAACATTATAAACATATCGTCGATGAAGAATAAAGTTTGATCATCTCCTCTTGGGGCTAAAATAAATTATGATCATCTCCATTTTGATTTAAAATTGGTTTTGATCATCTCCATTTTTCATGAAATACGGCTAATGAGTTATGTTAATGATTACGTAAGGGTTTAGGAATTCGAAACGAAGTACATTAGGGGTCACCCATAAATGACGTCGTAAAAATATTCCCATTTAACGGCCCCTATGATCCTCCTGCCGTCAGATTATCCGTTGCGTAAAGGGCTATCTTTAGCATGTGATACCATCATTATCCAAGTAGGCTGCTTGGCCATACCCATAACGTCATTCATGGGCGTTCCCTGAATTTTTTTAAACTTTTAATAATGATTTATTGATGAATTAATTTCATCAAATTAATAAATTATTTCATCATTTATGAGATCAGGAATTAGTTCATCATTATACCACTATTGCAACTTTTAAAAAATTAAGGGGTAGCCCATAAATGACGTAATGGGTATGGTAAAGGTAATGGGCAGTCCCAAAAAGGTTAACGGCAGTAACCCGGCAGTTAATTATGCGTAAGCGTATTGGCAGTATAGTCGAATATTGTGAAAAAACTAACAAAATTACTCTTTATTTTGCGGTTATTGGCAGTATTGAAAATTCTCGTTCCTTGTCATACGTTTTGCATAACTAATGCATCACAACTAAACAAATGTGAATTTGAATGAGTTTACGTAATAGATGTATGGCTTTTTAGTTAAGCTTTTGCTCAGTCCGTTTCTATATTCTGTCAGAACAACATGTCTTCACAGGCGTCGTCTAGGTTCAGGACAGTTAATACTTGGAAGCTTGTCAAATCTTACGAATCAATAAATGAAGCTCAGAAAAGTATTGCAGATAAGTGGAAGAGGAGATATTCTAACACGTCAACTTTCGGGGATTTATCGGTGACTACTTCAGTTTACTATTGTTTTGTTCATGGAAAGAGTTGTCAGGCAAAAGTTCAGCTAGTGTATACCCAAGGAAAAGGAAGCACATCTTATTTTGAGCTAGAAGACATGAATCATAGTAATTTACCGTTGAAAACCAAGTCAGGGCTGACACATTCCCAAAAAGAAGCTGCTAAGCATCTAGCACAGCAAGGACGAACAAGACCAAATGGAATGCTACGATCTATGGAATCACTTGAACTGTGCGTCGTCCCCCCCCCCCCGTCATTTTTAAAGAAATATGTTTGCAAACACATTTATGGTCTAGCAGCTAAGAAGAACCTAATTGAATTTTCGTTGGCAGCAAAAGTCGCGAGGATTGATTTACAACGAAGGAAAAGGGGAAGACCTACAAATGCGAGTCGCCAACCACTTATTCGACAATAGTATTTTTTATTTTCTTTTATCTTGCTTCATTACATTCGATTTTTTTTCGTCTTAATTCATTACTTTTCATTTAATATGACACCTAAGTATTACCAAAATATTTAGTCACAATAAAAGTTAAATTTCAAAATTCATGCTGCCTATTGTGTACATTTAATTTCCACTGCCCATTGCCGCAAACACTGTACTGCCGATAAGCTACGCGTTAATTCACTGCCCATTCGCCCCCCCCCATACTGCCGATTACCATGCAGCCCCAGCAGTCTACTTGGGTATTTATGGTATCGCATGCTAAAGGTAGCCATTTACCTAACGTGTAATCTGATGACAGAGGGTCATACGGACTTAAAATGTAAATATTTTGATGACGTCATTTATGGGTGACCCCTAATGTGCTTAGTTTCGAATTACTAAACCCTTAACCCATCATTAACATATCGCATTAGTCGTATTTCATGAAAAATGGAGATGGTCAAAATTCATTTTAGAGCAGAATGGAGATGATCATTATTCATTTTAGCTTCAAAAGGAGATGATCAAACTTCATTCTTCATCGACGATATGTTACTTTTCGGCAACTCTATGTATATACTTACTTTTACTACATAAACCTCATTGTTTTACCTTGATAGATTGGTATCTCTTGACCAACACTCTTTATAGTGTCGCAATTAGCTGTGGTGAGAACACCTGTGCCAGTCCGTTGTGTACACTGATTCCTTAGAAACCTCTCTACCTTACATGTAGCTTTTCTTATAGGTAACCTACCGTCACTATACAAGAATCCAAACAAATCAGCGCAGCCACAAGAACAACTAAAAAGTATATTACCAAACGATTTAGCCTACTTTCAGTCACAAGCAAGTATAGCAACAGGCGAGTTAGTGTATAGGCAGAAAACTACAGACGCAGTTGGAATACCAACGTGGAACGCATTAGTTAAAGTAAATGCAAACCGCACAAGCGGTTTATTAATTTTGTAAAAGCAAAAGGCTAATTTGGAGATAATTATATAAGAAAAACTGATATCTGCCACTTTGTAACAGAATCCCCGAGTAATGTATCAAAATCAGTATAATGAGCAATAAAAATTATCCAGTACAATGGGCGTCAGCCCAAATGAAACTTATTATTTTTTTAAAAAAAATATAATTATCACTTGTATATTTTTGTTTATGACATGTTAAATTATTTTGAAAAAAATTTAAAGTGAATGAAGGTTCTTACAACGATGATATTTTAAGTACGTAATTTATAGACGATCCCTGAATATTTATCACCTGTATATTTATGTTCCTAATAATAATGTTCCTAAAAGTTTTTGAAAAAAATGTAAAGTTGTCAATGGTATACTAAAAGCTATGGTATTTGAAGGACGTCATTATAGACATTCCCTGAATATCTATTACCTATATACTAAATATCTATAAGGAATTCCCTGCGTGTCTGACGTGGCAGACAAGCAGGCCACAGACCATTAAAAACTGTAGCTGAGTATGGTTGGGTCTGTACTATAAGATTTTGTTGTATTTGCCCCGTGGAATTTCAAAATTATGTATGTACATGTACGTTCTCAATTGTATGCACTTACTCATTCGTTTTAAGAAAGCTCACTTTCTTAAGTTTTGACATGGGTCCAGTTAACTGTTAGTTGTAAAGAAATGGCCAGTCCGACTAAAGTAAAAAAACAGTACAGACCTGCCTGCTCGCATTTGTGGTCGTTTTTAAGTAGTTTGATGTTACTGGCTTCAAAGCTGTGACCTGTAGTGTGCGTTTAACAGACTGACGGACGGCCGGACGGACGGATATGACTATTTTATAAGATGCTTAAGCTCTGCATCTAAAAAGGTACATTTAGCTTTTTCCTACTAACACTAAAATTTTGGTTGAGAGGATAGGGACTGCAGTCTGCAGGTTGATGACTTCTAGTCTTGGGCCTAGCGTTCGATCCCCAGCTCTGGTAATACCAGTGTTAGACACGGAGCCGGTGACCGGTAGGAATGATCGCACTGACCAAAGCTCCGGTCAGTAAAATTGAAAACATAGCAGGCACGCGCGGGCTCATTTTTTTTTCGAAGCTCATCGATGCTCAGAAATCAGAAAAAGCTCAAAACGCCTTTAGAGTCCTGAAATTTGATATCCGTAGTGGGGTATTTGAGCTTAAAAATGTAAGAGTGATCAATATGTCGTAAATGTTGTTTTGGACTCATACTGTCATAAAAAAAATATCAGAGGTACTGCGTAATGTAAAAGTATAATGAAATAAATTTTATTATTGTATACGATAGTAATAATATATGAATCACACTCATCACACACCGACACCGACACCGTAGCTGGCACTATTCTGACACGGGATATAGGATAAAAGTAATAGTCAGCGGTACGAATGAGTGATGATTACTAGTTTAATTATATTTAACAACAACTAACTAATATCGCGCAGATTTACTCAACCTCATATCTGCCACCGTACGTACTATTACGTTCGCTGCTGGTCAGGAAGTGTTCTCTCAGAGCGAAGCGACGCTCAATCTTGGGTGCTCCCTGGCCCTTCCCTTCTTCCTGCCCCATGTCTCTAATGGTTAAGGCCTCCTCACCCCACTTCCACATCATTGCCCTCGTTCGTTCTCGAACTCCATCATCTCCCTATACCTTACTGCTGCTCTGCCTATTAGCTATACTTCTGTTCCTCATATCCGCAGTCAGTAAGTTTCCACTGTTGTCCATTGTGCTGACTGCCGCCCAGTCAACTGCGTCATTCCTGTCTCCCTATGCGGCTTATGGTAATGTTCCTAAAATACTCTCGCAAATTTTAAAAACACGTTTGCACACTAGCTCAAAAAATATATTTGTGGCAGTTTCTGAAATAAGAGCGTCTATAGGCGTTGTTAATTTTAAGGTGCAGGGCTTTAGGCTGCCTATCTAATAATGTCGGTGTACACACCAAAAATGTGAGGATATGGGTTCTGTATTTCGGCATTTTCACCACTTACCTGCTCGTAATTTATGCACGATACAAGTGGAAAACAGTTTTATTGAAAATAACAGTTAGGACCCAGTCTGTGATTCTGGTAGCCAGAATTGACGAGTGGATGATAAAGTGGCTGTTTAGACTCACCACAAATTTTCATTAAATCTATTTGAATTTCCTCAAGTTCGCAGCGACCAATCTCACGACAATTCTAAATTTGTAAATATTCTGACTATTGCAAGTTTTGAAAGTAAATGTTTATAGTATTGTAGTTGTTCATTGGAGGTGTCAGGCGGTAGGTTTAACCGTACATAAACTCTGTTTTCTATGTAATATAGTTTCTATTCACGCTGTATTTAAACAAAATTAAGATACTACAATAATTTGAGCAGAAATTAGAAAAAAACTTACAGTGCTGTGGTTTGCCGTGTGTTAAAGTAGACAACAATTTTTTCATATAAATAAAATTATTCTTTTCTTGCTGTTCAACATTGTTTTCTGACACTTGCAACTAATTATTTGATCTTTATTTTCTGCATACAAATTTTTCCTAATGTTAGTGTGATGGTTATTCCAGTTGAAAATTTTGCTAGCCTCCTGGAGAGTGTGGCAAGAAAAATAAACGCTGGTTAGTTACAAACACGAGCGATATAAGGTCATAAACTTTGAATGTGGCTATTTCTATTCAAAATATTTGCACTATTCCTCGAACTAGTAATTTGTCCACCTATAATGCTTTGCATTTAGTGAGTTAAAGAGGGGTAGCCTAGGAAAAAAAATTAGTACGATTGTTCAGTTGAACAGACATGATGATGATATTTAACATTATTAGATTTTTAATTTACAGTTGCAGAAAGGTCAGAAATGAATTTTATTGGCCTTTTAAGTAATTAGCCTGACATGTCTTTGGTAATTTACATATGTAGGCAAACTAATTGAATTGGTTTTTAGCCAATTAGGAATCCTAATTGTTGCTTGAGTTTTCCAAACATTTGCTACGATAGGAGTAGTATCTGCATTAAGGATCCTGATATTAGGTGAGTTAAATTGGATATTGTCAAACTTAGCTTAGCTAATATTATTTATCAAGTTCTGGAGTGTCAATTTAATATACGTAACCTACAATTTGCTTTTCTTTCCTTTTCAGCTGCGTAAGTATACGTTATTCCGCTTTCATTGGATTTGACATCATTATTATCCTTTTAGCATTAATGATGCATGGAGGAATTATGGAAAAAATTATTAAATGAAATAAATTCTGTTGTGATAAAATTGTGTGTTTTGTTTTCTATTTTGAAGTCTGTACTAGCAAATGAAACTTGTTTACAGGATCTCGGAACCAAGGCTACACGTGTTAAACAAGAAATGGAACTTCTACGTTAGTCAAAATTTTAAGCTCGCACAACCTCATTTTCTAATCTTCCTTTTTTATTTATTTACAACCTATTTAGCTGAAATTATTTAATTTTAACTGTTTACTTGTTTGTATTTTATATGCCTGCTTGTAAGTTCTGTGGCTTGATGTCACCTTTTGGTACTTTCTTAGTTTATAGCTTAACTTTAACATTTTGTTCATTAACTCCTTTTATGTGCAAACACGCTGGTGAGAGTTGTAATCCACAAGCTAATTCATGCTGCCGTGGTTCCATTTGCAACGCTATGACTTTCATATGTACTTTGGCCTAATTCAACAAGAATGATCAGGAACTAGTCTACAACTTTTAATCTAAGTAACTACCTTCTTGCACACTTTCAATAATGTGGTGGTGAAAATCTTAAATGACGTTGTCCGTGATTGTAGACGATTTAAAATAGCCGTTTTTTGATTGCATTGTTAGTTAAGTGTCATATTCTGTAATATATAATCATTCCTTACTTCTCCAAACACAGTTAATTATGTAAATCTGCAATTTTGTATAAATCTATGTCAAAAAATCTAAATTAATGAATTCACTTTTTCTTCTTTGACATTGTATAAGAGATATTGAATTTGATTCATGAGCCTTCAAATAACTCATATGCGCAAATCTAGTTTGTTGTCATTCACGTCTACACTTATCTGTATAGGGAGATACGACAAATATAACTGCAAGTACTAATTATAAGTGCTAAATTTGTAAATAGTTCTGATGACATTTCGGTTTCAGTGCGATGAACTGTAAGATAAACTGAAGCAGATAAACCAACTATCGCAGTAGTTATAGTTTTAGGACATTTATTTTTCATTACATGACTAGATACACAAACCGAACCGATGGCAACATTTATGGACGATCCCAGGAAGTAAAGTTAACTGTTACTTACTGCCTTATTTTTTAATTCCAATGCTGTTGACCTACTTCTACTGCGAGTGCAGTGGTGACCTAGTTATCAACAGTAATCAGGAACCATGAGCAATATAGCACTTTAATTTATTTTTAGTTTTGTCAGACAACGACAAAGAAACACTTGACTGATTGCGAAGCCCGAGTCAATTGCAGTAATACACACAGTGCACAGAAAAAAAGATTTATTCACGACTGTCTCTCAACATAAAATACATAGCTTTGGATTTAAAATTGGTTAGATACTGACTTGGTCCAGGTGAAATTCAATAATAAATTAAAAATCCGGCGCTTCGTGCTGGATTTGTCCACCGTGGGCCCGAAGTAGATGCTGAGCTCACAGCGAATTGTTTTATTCACTGGAAAACTTTCTTTATATAGTAAGGCTAACATAAAATCCTTGCAGTTAGTGCCCGTAAAAATGGCCTGAGTTACAAGTTTTCCTGGTGAAAATGGACGGGATTTGAGTGGTGCTAGTACAACTGGGTTTTATAACAGCACAGGTTTAAGTTGGTACGCCGGTACGAGTGTGCTAGGTACGAATTTTGCTGGCACTAATTGGCAGGGTGCAAGGGACTTATCCCAATAAACTAGTGATAATTTTTGTGACGTCATTTGTAGACCATCCTGCTTACTTCCCCTCTTCTCCCACTCAAACTGGTTTGTTTAAACTGGTAACAATACAGCAAGATTTACTTGTTTCTGTACTTTAGTGGCGGGATAATTTGAAAAAACGAAATTTAACTAGCCGTTTCTGTAAGTCTGTATATAATTATATACGCTTATGCTAAAATTCACTGGTTTTTCTTTGTATCATTTTAGTGCGTTTAATATTGGTCCATTCAACTGATTATTGTAAAAAACTGGTTAGTCCGATCAACTTCAAAAACAATAGGGTTCTATTCCGTTGCATTTGCAGTCGTTTAAAAGTTATTTAAAAAACCTCAATTGAAAATTGTGACCTGTGGAGCAACACAAAAAAGACACATCGACAGACAGACCGACAGACAGACGGAAATGACCATTTCAATAGATGCAGCTAAAGCTCAGCATTTAAAAATTTGCATGACATAATTTTGGACGATTTCTGTACGTACGCCTGAAAAATAGAATGTTAAGAATATATGTTTACCTAATTTTTGAACTAATGACAGTGGGGGTCCCTAAAATAGTAAAATTTTTATGACGTCATTTATGGACGATCCCTGCAAGTATACTAGTAAAATCTTATGTTGAGAATATATGTCAACCTAATTTCTGAACTTATGACAGTGGGAGTAACAAAAATCCTAAAATTTGTATGACGCCATTTATGGACAATCCCTGCAAGCATACTAGTTAAATCCTATGTTAAGGATATATGTCAACCTAATTATTTAACTAATGACTGGAGATCCCTAAAATAGTAAAATTTGTATGACGTCGTTTATGGACGATCCCTGCATGCATACTAGTAAAATTCTATGTCGAGAATATATGTCAACCTAATTTCTGAGCTAATGACAGTGGGGGTCCCGAAAATGGTAAAATTTGTATGACGTCATTTATGGACGATCCCTGCAAGCATATTAGTAAAATCCTATGTTGAGGATATATGTCAACCTAATTTTTGAACTAATGACAGTGGGGGTCCCTAAAATAGTAAAATTTGTATGACGTCATTTATGGACGATCCCTGCATGCATACTAGTTTATTCCTATGTTAATGATATATGTCAACCTAATTTCTGAACTAATGACGGTGGGGGTCCCTAAAATGGTAAAATTTGTTTGACGTAATTTATGGACGATCCCTGCATGCATACTAGTGAAATTCAATGATAATCGGAAGTTTTCTATGGTAGGAATATCCAATATGTATTTCTATGTAAGCAATACCCGACTCCTGTTTTTGTCAAAATTTTTTTTTATCGATAAAAAAGTTGGTTTATATAATCGTTAATTGTAAAAAATCCGGCGCTTCGCTCCGGATTTGTCCACCGTGGGCCCGAAGTAGATGCTGAGCTTACAGCAAGTTGGTCTCATCATTAGAAAAAATTGTTTTTGTAGCAACTCCTAACTAAACCCTAAGCAGTTATTTTTGGTGAAAACGGGCTAGGTACGAGTTTTGCTGGCACTACTGGGCTAATTACAGGTGCTTCTGCTTCGAATCGGCTTAAATAAAATAGCTCTGTTAAGTGTGAGCTAGGCACGAGTGTTGATGATAAGATTGGAGTGGTCCTGTTATAGGTTGCATTAGCATTTTGGTAGCAGTAGCACATAAACATACTAGCTGGGAAATAGTAGCTTAGTACTAAGTGGTAGCAGCAGACGCTATTTCGGTATGATTGGACACTGTGAAATTAGCACCGACTCAAGTGGCGCCGGTACAAATTTTGCTGATTGTTGCTGGCTTATTCCACAGTAGTCCATAATCAAAGTTTACTAATTCATGTGGTCTTTGTTACAGCAGCACAGGCACAAGACAAGGTAGGAAGAGTGCAGGTTCCAAAAGTGCCGGTACAAAAACGATTGGCATACAAATTTTACAAGTTAAGCTATTAAAGCTCATCTCAATAAAATAAAGTATAAATATATAAAATAGAATAAATATGTAACATAAAAACCAGTACGGCACTTTTTCTTATTCTTAGTGGGTTTGTGAATTCTAAAGCCTAATTTAGGAGACATCATTTATGCCGAACCCCTAAGCCGTTTAATTAATGTAAATGTGACGTCTGGTCGGTGCATTGGTCTTAAAGAATAATTAACTTGGCATAACGTAGGTACAACCATAGTTTATAGAGCATTTACAAAAGCCAGCCTTCACAAATGTTGTTTTTTTTTCTGTAGGTAGGTAAATATAAAAATTCCCTATCTGCATTTTTTTCAACATCAATAGAGTAGGTAGGCCAAACATTTTATCAAACGCGATACTATTAGTTGTGAACGCTTTTAGGATTCTTTTTCGTTTGTTCATTAAATAAACGAAATGCTAAAAGTGTGGCAAGTACGGTGAACGTACGGTAAACGTACCCATCTATGTAGGTTCAGAGACAAGTGAGCATATAAATATCATTAGGAAGGCTGTGTGAACACCCGTTTTTGTATGCATTCATTCTACGCAATGCGTAAATAGCTGTCTCGCATGTTAAGCATATTTGTTGACTTACTTCACGACCTAATGACAGAGAGGATTGTAAAAACGGTAACATTTAAATAACGTCAGTTATGGACGATCCCGATATGCGTCTTAGCAACATTCCGCGTTAAAGATTTCCGTTTACTAATTTTTGTAACTAGTGACAAAGGGGATCTCTAAAATGGTAATGTTTCAATAACGTCATTTGTGGACGATCTTCATATGCATATTAGTAAGATCGCATGTTAAAGTTATCTGTTTACTTAATTCTTGAGCTAATGACAAAGGGGACCTCTAAAATGGTAATGTTTTAATAACGTCATTTGTGGACGATCCCCATATGCATACTAGTAAGATCCCATGTTAAATATATCCGATTATTTAATTCTTGAAATAATGACAAAGGGGACCTCAAAAATGGTAATGTTTGAATAACGTCATTTGTGGAAGATCATCATATGCATATTAGTAAGATCGCATGTTAAAGTTATCTGTTTACTTAATTCTTGAGCTAATGACAAAGGGGACCTCTAAAATGGTCATGTTTTAATAACGTCATTTGTGGACGATCCCCATATGCATACTAGTAAGATCCCATGTTAAATATATCCGATTATTTAATTCTTGAAATAATGACAAAGGGGACCTCTAAAATGGTAATGTTTCAATAACGTCATTTGTGGACGATCTTCATATGCATATTAGTAAGATCGCATGTTAAAGTTATCTGTTTACTTAATTCTTGAGCTAATGACAAAGGGGACCTCTAAAATGGTCATGTTTTAATAACGTCATTTGTGGACGATCCCCATATGCATACTAGTAAGATCCCATGTTAAATATATCCGATTATTTAATTCTTGAAATAATGACAAAGGGGACCTCTAAAATGGTAATGTTTCAATAACGTCATTTGTGGAAGATCATCATATGCATATTAGTAAGATCGCATGTTAAAGTTATCTGTTTACTTAATTCTTGAGCTAATGACAAAGGGGACCTCTAAAATGGTCATGTTTTAATAACGTCATTTGTGGACGATCCCCATATGCATACTAGTAAGATCCCATGTTAAATATATCCGATTATTTAATTCTTGAAATAATGACAAAGGGGACCTCTAAAATGGTAATGTTTCAATAACGTCATTTGTGGAAGATCATCATATGCATATTAGTAAGATCGCATGTTAAAGTTATCTGTTTACTTAATTCTTGAGCTAATGACAAAGGGGACCTCTAAAATGGTCATGTTTCAATAACGTCATTTGTGGACGATCCTCATATGCATACTAGTAAGAACTGTAAAAATCGTAAATCCCGCCACCCTGTATCACTCCCCAGTATATGACTAATGCTAAAATGTTATTGGCCAGTAACAATTCAGTAGGCACCTAAAAAGATCGTCCATAAATAATGCTTGGTAATGTTCTGGGGGATGATAGTAGATGTATGCGCTATAAACATTTTTTTTCAAATTGGAAGGTGAGAGTGGGGCAGGTCCCTACAATGTTATATTTTGTAAGACATCATTTGTGGAACATCCTGTGGTAGTATTAATGTCTATCATGAAGTACCACGTGTGAATATGCCGTCTTGCTTTAAAATTACGTATGTACCTTCCATGAATGAATTTGATGGTTTTTATGGCCATTTGTCACAAAATTTCAGAAATTGGTCCATTCAGCTGATAATTGCGGACAAACTATAGTTGCGATCATTTCCAAAAACAATACAGCACATTTCGCCAACCTTTACAAGCGATTAAAAGTTGTTTGACTGAAATCAGTTTAGAATTGCGACCTGTAGAGGAGTTGCTACAGACACGATGACAGGCGTACAGACAGACAGACGGACACCAAAACCATTTTAATAGATGCTTGCTCAGCATCTAAAAAGTGGTCAGTCTACACGACCTCAAAAACAATAGGCCACTTTGCGATCGCTTTTTTCGTTATTTAAAAATGGTTTGATAAAAATCAGATAAGAATTGCGACCTGTAGAGCATGACCAACAGACAGACCCGGCATCGACAGACAGACAGACAGACAGACATGACCATTTCAATAGATGCTTAAGCTCAGCATCTAAAAACCACAAAACTCCTGGTTTTAAATTATTTCACTGCAAACCTCCTTCAACTTGTGTGACTTTAAACTAAAAATTTTTAGTCCATTTATTTTTATTATAGTAAATGTTTGTATTTCGGTAATAATGTGCTGTTTAGGGCGTATTGTTCAGGCATGAGATCTCAATTGGGCTGCAACTCTCATTGGGGGTCAACTGGAGTAGTGCCACATAGAGCTCCGATTGGGTTCAAAAATCGTGAACCCGCACCTGAACCCGGACCCGAATCACGGGTTCAATGAAATTTGAACCCACAACCGGACCCGAACCCGTGGTCCCGGGTTCACATTTTTGCGCACCCGAACCCACTATGTACATCATTTCTTGAACCCGGGTCCGGACCCGCACCCGAACCCGAAATCGAACCCGCTCCTGAACCCAAGCCTGGACCCGAACCCACTGCACCCGAACCCGAACCCGGGTTCGTGCTGAAATAACATATCTCAAAATATATCTTTGATGTAATTTTAGAAAATTTTATTTTATTAAACAATAGCATATGGTTAAATTAATTGCATGTTGCACGTGGTATACACAAACCAGGCTTTATTACATTTTAATTCAAAACACGATTTTGTGGTTCACTGACACTATTGCTATTTTTCAACCGAAAAATCATGTAAAAAATTATTACATTTGTTATTAAAAAAATAATATTACTTCGTATTAGCAAAAAAACTAAAAGATAAGTTTTGCATGTTGTAACGTGACGTAAGATAAATAATTTAATTTTTGAAATGCCAAAAATAATAATTACTTGCAGTTCCGACACTTAAATTGCTTTAGTTGATCGTTCCAATTATAATGATCGTAAATATTTGATCTAGCTGAAGTTCTTGCAGATAGCCAATCTTGATCTGGTGAATTAATATTCTGCTCGTTTTCAACTAGCTCAATATCACTATCTGATTGGCCACTCATTTTCACACTAATTAAAGGTTAATAATTATGACTACGGTAAATTCAAGTTACAATTTTAATTAAAGTACAACCACACACAGATACTTTTCTAGACTTGCAGAAACACGCACTACTACCTGCACTAGTATTGATAGCTGTTATTTTAAGTGTAAGCAAAAGAAGTGGTTTACAATTCAGACCTACGGCGTATTAGAATTATTAGTACAAGTGTGAATAATATACACTCCTGCAGGTCATTTTCGCTTGAGCAACCCTAGTCAATCATAATTCCTAGTTTTTCATAGAGCCGTATGAGTTTGTATAGTCATAAACTTTCAGCTAGCACGCTGCTTTTTGCATTTTATTACACGTACATCTGCTGGACCCAGAGAACCCAGGTCCGACGGGTTCGGGTCCGGGTCCACTGTACCTTTGCACCCGAACCCGATGGGACCGGACCCACAATCATACATAGTCGGACCCGAACCCAGACCTGGACCCGGACCCAAGTTCGGGTTCAAAGCAATAGGGTGCGAGCGGGTGCACCCAAACATTTGAGTTCAATAAAATTGCACCCGGGTCCGGACCCGCACCCAAACCCGGACCCAAAGACCCTGGTCGCACCCGGACCCGATCGGAGCTCTAGTGCCACACCAAGATTATAACGCCGTACTATTTTATGAACTTGCAACGGATAAAAATGTAGGTAACACTAAACAGTTAATTTAAGACTCGTCTACACAATGCGTTATCAAAAAGCAATATCTTTAACAGGGTTTAAATCATTTGTGAATACAAATTCAAATAAACCAATTGACTCTTACCATAAGGTCGTTTGCGGATGATCTCATTTCGTATGGTTATGCGTGCGAAAAAAAAGCAGCTGGTTTTGTTTGCAGAAACAACGTTGACTAAACTTTATTAAACTCGAAAGTAATAAAAATAAATGTTCACAAAAATTAAAAAACATTAGTAATTATTAACAATGTCAAATATTAGTCAGATGACTATATGTTTGCTATGAGTGGGCAATCTCTAAAGTAATAGAAATTGCACAAAGGGCTTAAAAAGTTAATACTGAAATAAACAGATGATTGATTGATTGATTGATTACTTTATTGTGCCTGAAGGCATCACACCCATCACACAAAGTTTACAGAAAGTAATTTTAGAGATAAACAATTGATATAAATTGATTTAAATTGATATAATTTGATATTATTTGATGTACATAATTAATTTTAATTTTAATTCATTCACCTAATATTATTATTAACTTTAATTTATTCACATTTTAATAATTAGATTTCTTATATTTATGGCCGGTACGATATAGTTATATATGTCTAATTAATTCTTGTAATTAATTTAACTAGTTTAGTTTAGTTCGAATTATACATAAGTTGCCACATTAGTAATTATATTGCTTGTATTTAATGTTAGGGTTCTAGTAATATAGTAGTTGTAGTAGTTGAGGGCTGGGTATGTATGATTTGTACAGTGAAATTGAAGTAACTATTTTGTAGTTTTCCTAATTTTCCTATTAAATGAGTTGTGAGAACACTATCTGGAGTTGATAGTTTGATCCTGTCCATGGCTTGTTTTGATTTCCAAGATGATTTTAAAGATGATTGTTTCGGTCCAAATGGCTTCGATAAACATGATGCTATTGTAACGGATTTATTTGTTTCCATTGTTTTAATTGTTTCAGTAATGTGGAGGGGATCTATTTTTCAAGTATCGGTTTTAATGTTTAAAGATTGTTTTTGCACCATCATAGCTATCACAGCGTTTACTAAGCACTTTTAGTTATCTTTTATCTTGGCTATTTTTCCGTCTTCTCTTAGTTTTTTGATTTCCGTAAACATTTCTTTCTTCGCTTCTTTTTTATTTTTTGTAGGATCTTTGCTAATAGTAACCTACGTCCCGTTAGACTTTTGAAATTGTGGTAGAACTTTGATGGCTGAGTTCAGATTTTTGACCATGGAACTTTGTTGTTTTGGTAGCGTCATTTGTTTATTCACAGGTTTCTTGACTGTTTTTATATCTTCGGTCGATCTTACTTCCAATTGTTTGGTTTTCGACTTCCGAGTTCCAACCTTTCCTTTGACTAATCTTAATTCTTGCTTAATACGTTCGTATTTTCTTATCATCGTTAAATGGTTTCTTTTCATGGTCTCAGTAAGATTTTTTAGGTATTGTTTTATTGCGTCTAATTCTTTTTCCATGGTTTTTAAAGTTTTATTCTGAGTGATTATAATGGGAAAGTTTAACAAAACACACAGCTTGTCAGGTTTAGGCTTCTCTGTTAAGGATATTTACAACCTGTGCAAAAAGGTACTGGTTGTAGTATTATCAGTGGCATTTGTAGTTGTAATATTGGTAGTAGTATTAGTGAAGGGGCGATTGAGTGTTTCAGGTTTTGTTGGCTGTGATCATTTCCGCACGAGGTAAGAAATGTAGAATTACACGTTGTAGTTTTTTCCAGAATTGCACAAAAATAGTGGTTGACACTTTAATCTTCGATTTGATTCTTATTTAGTATGATTTTTGGGTTCAACTACTGTTTCTAATAGTAATGTACTTTCTTTTGTTTCCAAGAAATTTTGATTTTAGTAATTAAAAGTGTTTCAGCTTTAGAAAGTACTTGTTGTCACTTTAAACGCTCGCGCTACCCCCGCGTTATCAAAAAGCAATATCTTTAACAGGGTTTAAATAATTTGTGACCACAAATTCAAATAAACTAATTGACCTTTACCATGAGGTCGTTTGCGGATGATTTCATTTCATATGTTTAGGCTTGCAAACAAAAGCAGCTGGTTTTGTTCGCAGAAACGACGTTGACTGAACTTTATTAAACTCGAAAGTAATAAAAAGTAAATATTTACAAAAATTAAACTACATAAGTAATTATTAACAATGTCAAATATGAGTAAGATGACTATATGTTTGCTATAAGTGGGCAATCTCTAAAGTAATAGAAATCGCCCACAGGGTTAAAAACGTTAATACTGAAATAAACAGACTATTAATAGTTCTAATATTTTTACATGACTTAATTGGTTTTCTCTCTTGCTGTGTCTAAATTTATGTTTTTATTCAATGAAAATGTTTCTTACTTTGCAGTTGTTACAAAAAGAATTGTCTGGGTCCGTTTTTGTATTTGCGACATAAGAAGCAAAATATAAATATGCATTTAATTTTTTTTTACTGCCACATGAAAGCAATTAATGTACATTAGATAACTACCTACATATGCAAGAGGTAGGTTAGGCAAAATGCATGCTGAAATATAGGTTTATTTACCTGAATTAATATTTTCTTATTGGGTACATATAATTACAGCCAACTTCCGCTCCATGCCTTATCAGGCAGGATTAATTTAGGTATACCTTTTGCACCCCGCACCTTTATTTACAGATAATACAAAAGACTTTAAGCCACAGTTTGAGTAAAGTAACTATGTAAAAAGATTGACAATAACTTTAACACAAAAATCCAACACAACAAATCATGCATTAGGCGTAAAGTAAAGCTACTTTTAAGTTGATAAAACACGAGTGCGTAGATTAAAACAGAGTTAATGCAGTAACTATGTTTGTATTCATAGAAATGGTGGGTTTTAGATGCTGAGCTTTATCTCATGAGCATCTAGTAAAATAAGTTCGTCTGTCCGTCTGCCTCTCTGTCTGCCCGTCTGTCGGTCGTGCGCTACAGGTCACAGTTTTGACCTAGCATTATTTAAATTACTTTTGTACCCTTGCAAAAGCGCCCGTGCAGTGTTGTATGGTTTTTGGGCAAGATAACAGCAATAGTTTTTGCACATTCAGCAGCTAACTGAAGCAAATTATATTATTTTTTAAATATTTTTTATTAATTAAAACATCATTGATACGTTCTTCTATTTACAAAATATTAGCTTGTTGTAGAACAACCGACTCTTTAATTTTCACTTTATTTTTTCTGGGTTTCTTCGTCCTTATTTGTATGCTAGAAAACGTGACAATACTTCTGTTTATCATATTTTGTGTTTTTTAATAATCTTTGTACTTTGCTACAGCCTAAGTCTGAGAAAAGTAGTCAACTATTGATAATACATAGAAATTAACTATCAAACAAATAACTGTGAATGTCAAGTAGTTTCTTATAAAATGTATCACACGCAGCGCAATAAAGGCTTTTTTCCCAACATATCCTGTATGTACCTCTAAATTTAAATATGAGTTGATAATAGTACCTAAATACCTGAAGTTATCTACTAGTTTAATGGCTCCACGATTACATAATAATTGTAACAAACTAGAACAAACTGCATTATCTGATTTGTGTTTGTTCATTTATTTTATTTTATCAACGTTAATTTGAAGTTTGTTTGTATAAAACCACGGATTTACATTATTTAAATCAGTCTGTAGTGTCTTAACAAGGGTTTGGGTACATTATTTTTTACAATATATAATCAGGTCACCTGCATACAAAATATATTGCAAAGTTAAATATATTTCGTCAGAGATGTCATTTTTGAATAAAACAAATGAAGGTATTACTAGTATTGAACCCTGTGACACTCCTATAAGCAGGTCAAACTCCTTTGATACATAGATACTATTTTGTATACACAAGTTTCTATGCCTTAGATAGTCATTATGCATTTTAAAGTATGCTTATTAGGTCTAAATTCATTGTTTAGTTTCTCTAATAACAACAGATAAGCAACAGAGTCAAACGCCTTTTAAAGATCTATGAACACAGCCTGGCAACTACAACAACGGAAATTCATAGAGTTAAAAAAATCTTAAGTTAACTGTAGTATTGCAATAAAGAAGTAAAGCCCGGATTTGAAACAGTGCGGTTAGGGTTGAGCAGCCATGTAGTATGCGCTTTATTTAAAACTTTAATTTAAATCGTTTTCTCAAATATTTGGATAGTTAAAGTTTAGATATAGGTCTCTACGAGTTAAGATTCTGCTTGTCACTCTTTTTTTTGTATATACAGATTTCTGTAGCATATTGTAGCATTACTGTTGAATGCAGATGAAATAACATAAAGTATAAGACACTGCGTGTACATAATTGCAAGTGGGACTGCTAATGTATTCTAACAGTGTAGTTTTGATCATGCAGTGAGCATGAATTTTCGGTTTTTTTTAAATGCATACTTAACTTCATCTGTAGTAAATAGTACTACTTTGTCTTTACTAGTATCAATGCTGTTATACAACTCTGTCAAATTATCAATAGGTTCTGCATGCACTACAAACAAACTTGCTAGCTCTTGTGAGATTTTACTTTGTTCTGATAATACTATCGTATTACGTTTGAGCTCCGTGATTTGCCTGGTGTTCTTGTTTTTCCCAGGCAGCTTGTTACCTGTATCTCAAATGCCTGTGGACATATATAAGTGTTTAGGCTTGTCCTAATAGTGACTTACCTTAGCTTGTTAAACTACTGTTAAGAGATAGTTCCTCATAGCCTTATATTCTACCCAAGCATCATTGTCAGTATATTTTCTACTTAAAGATTTTAGATGATCTTGCCTATGCATAGGTCGTTTGATGTCACTAGTGAGAAATTCTGATGATGTGCTTTTGTAATAGCGCCTAATCTCTGAAATGTGCTTATTTTAAACACTATTTACATTTAAATTAAATAAGCAAAGAATGTCGTTTGCATTATCCAAACATTTAAAAGGTCGTTATTATGTATTTTTAAGGTCTTAATTTATTTTTTTTAGTCTGCCTGTGAATATGTTTGTGTGGTTATAATACTACTAGCTGTATTTTTCTTACCAGCCCTACAAATCAAGTTAACTATGTCATGGTCAGAGCAACAATACCTAATGACACCCGACGACACAACTGCAACTTTGTTACCAACATAAATATGGTTGATAAGGGTATTATTGATATGCGTTACTCTAATCGTCCTCCGTAATTAATTGCTTCAGACCATGACTGTTGGCTAAAGTTAATACATACAGTGCATCATTGGTTGGCTCATTTAAATTTATATTAAAATCACCTAAGGTAATTTTATCGCATGTGCTATCAACTTGAGCCAGCAAAATTCCAAAGCAATCAAGGAATTTAGATAATTTAACTTAAGGGGGTTTGTACACTACTATCAAAGAAAATAGGGCGATGTATTGTCTTAAAATTTTCAAACAGTTCAATTCTAGCTTTCTTTGCTTTAATGGTATATTTAATCCCATATCAGCAAACTCTAGATTCTTTTTTATATAAACTAAAGTACCACTACCTCCTCTATGCTCCCTGTCGTTCCAATAGTATCTATACCTGTTTATTTCATACGGTCCAAATGGCATAGTGCTTTGTAGCTTACTTTCAGTTACACATATTATATCTAGCCTATATTCATTCAGGTTATTATGTTTATCCTCCATTTTAGAAATACTGAAACTATTTAAATAAATATGCGCGAGTTTTAGGCCCTTTAAGTTTTGCATAAAATGTGTATTTGAATTTCAACTGTCCTCGACAACTGCCAAGTCGTGCAACCCCGCACTTGGAAATATACATTGCATACAATTTCACTTACTCTTGTTACCTTGCCTACAACAAAACACTTTCTTGTCACAAATTAAACAATTACTTATCCCATAATAATCCATACAATAACTACAATACGATAAGTCCATTAACTTCCTTAAATTGTAATGATATGTATTGTGGGTGGGAGCACGTTTTATGGAATTTTAGTTTGCAGATATTCACACTACACAATATTCACTGTTAATCCGTTTTAATTGTGTTTACACACACAGAACACTAGTGTATTGCTATGTTAAAATTCTCAGCTAAGTTAGTAACTTCTAATGCAGTCAATCCTCAGAATTGTTCGTTGTCACTCCCAAACACAATTTGGTCTCGCTAAGTAGACGTGAGCTCTTCTCCGAATTTAGTGCAGAAACTAAAATTGCTGATTTACCAATAATTTTTCAGGTATTGGGTCACCCCAGCGCCCTTACAGATAAGAGTTCCAAAAAATTTGTGGCTTGAGGGACGCCAAGAAACCCTATAGTTTGGCACGAGCTCTGTTTTAAGCACGTGTTTAGCTGACAGAGAAATCTATTAGTAAGCAAACGTGAATCGTTCGTAAATGATGTTATTTGAACAATGTGAAATACGAGAACTGTTTAGTAATAAGTTTAACAATTCCCAGTTAAGCAAGCAACAAAGTAGTAATATATTAAAACAGATTACTTCGACAACAAGCTTTTTTAAATTAAAATGTTTGTATTTACATGTTTTGAAACTAATAAAAAACATTCTTTTTACCTTGTTTTTAGATGCTGAGCTTAAGCATCTATTAAAATGGTCATGTATGTTTGTCGGTCTGTCTGTCCGTCTGTTAGTGGTACACCACAGATCAAACCGATGAACCGGCTTCTGTCAGTAAATTTGTGAACGACCACCATTGCGACTGGGCATGTCTTTATTGTTTTTTGACTTTGCCCTGACTGACCGTTTCTTCACAATTACTAATTAAATGGACCAACGTCAAAAATAAGGCAATTCAGTAACTGCAAAAGCAAATTCGTAGACCAAGCATAAATGACGCCACCCAAATTTACTAAAATAATTTACCCACCTGGCCACTAGTGCCAGCAAAGCTCGTACTTACTTGGGAACGTTTTCAGGTGTAACCCTGGGATTTGGCCAAATGTGACCAAAGTGTCTTCTACCAACCCTAGACACTTCAGCTAGCATAGACACTTGAGTGCATTTTGGGTTGCTAAGCAACTAAAGCCCGGGACATTTTGAAAACTTTCTTGAAAATTCAAAACTCAAATTTTAGCATTCAATTTTATATGGGAAAATTAAGGCACCAGAGGGTCCCCCCTGTCACAATTTTTAATTTTATCAGATTTTCAGTGCATTGATAAAAGTCAACAAATATCGTTTTACAATAAATTTTAGCCTCAAAATACAACTCCTGCGCACATTTAAAGCAGATAGGGATCGTGCATAAATGAGGTCATCGGTAGAGTCGATGAGTCTACTTGGCCACTGATTACATATCCAATGTTAAAAATTGTCATTTACGCAATGGTTAAGCTATGGGGTCTTAGGGTCCCAAAAGTGGGGGCTTTTCGATGACGTCATTTGCGGACGCTCCTTCATTGGTTTTTTTTTAGATTCAGTAAAACTATCGTATTAAGTTACAGTGCCTGTTGTTATGATTGTCAGGTATTAGCAGTATTTCAGATACGTCTCTATGAAAAATAACCTGTACTGGTAAACGGAAATTTTCATCCCGGACGTTTACCCCCTGAGAATTTTTCCCCCGGAAAATTCCATACCAAACATTTGTATTTGAAATACAAATCATTAAGCGAAAAACCCGATATTGTTTCTTGAAAAATCACTCTCAAAGTGTTGTATGGGCCAGAAGTAAATAAATAAATACAGTATTTTTCTTTTTCCAAGGGCTCCAAAATAAGAAACATCGATCAAGTATTTCAATGTTGTTCCGAATTGTGTAAATAGGTAGAAACAAAATAGCACTACTTCTTATGGAGGAGACTCCGCTTGTATAAGGCTTGTACTTACTGATCGAGAATTTTAATGTGCTTTTTGTTTGTGAATGCGACTTTCAGTATACAGATTTTACAAGCTACGAATCATGGTACACATATGTAGATTATGAATTGTATGACCGAATTTAGGTACAAATGGGTTTAGCAAAGGATACGACGCACTATTTGTAAAAAATATTGTAAAAAATATCGAGATTAAAATTTTCAGGAAGTTACATAATGGCACCTTCTTTAATACACCAACTATACAAAATGCATACAGCTAAAAATGGCGACGGTTTTAGTCAACACACTGTTTAGTAACGAAAACTTTGCCCAATAAGAAAAAAATGTGAAAAGGAACTATTTGAGTGGTGTTATGTTGCCGTAGTATAAATTGCCCGAATCTTGCGCGGAATGGTATTTGGTGTATTTGCTTCGTTTTATATACATAATAACATTTTCAAGATAAACATGTTTCTTTTTTTTTTGTTTTCAAAAACAGTGACACAAAATTGCCGATAATAGGATTTTCATTAGCGCCGGGCAGTCAGTACAAAAATTTAATGAGCGACAGCTCCAAAAATACAGGTCACAAATTAATTGCAACCCTTATATCAGCTCCCAGCGTACCTAACAAGTTTTTAGGCTGGCTCTTTAGCTCTAATTACATAATTTGGATTGACTGCTTGGCCAGCTTGGCGCTTATGTATATATAGGCCCGGCTGTTGTAAGCTATTTTTCAATAGAGACGTATCTGAAATACTGCTAATACCTGACAATCATAACAACAGGCACTGTAACTTAATACGATAGTTTTACTGAATCTAAAAAAAAACCAATGAAGGAGCGTCCACAAATGACGTCATCGAAAAGCCCCCACTTTTGGGACCCTAAGACCCCATAGCTTAACCATTGCGTAAATGACAATTTTTAACATTGGATAATTATGTAATCAGTGGCCAAGTAGACTCATCGACTCTACCGATGACCTCATTTATGCACGATCCCTATCTGCTTTAAATGTGCGCAGGAGTTGTATTTTGAGGCTAAAATTTATTGTAAAACGATATTTGTTGACTTTTATCGATGCACTGAAACTCTGATAAAATTAAAAATTGTGACAGGGGGGACCCTCTGGTGCCTTAATTTTCCCATATAAAATTGAATGCTAAAATTTGAGTTTTGAATTTTCAAGAAAGTTTTCAAAATGTCCCGGGCTTTAGTTGCTTAGCAACCCAAAATGCACTCAAGTGTCTATGCTAGCTGAAGTGTCTAGGGTTGGTAGAAGACACTTTGGTCACATTTGGCCAAATCCCAGGGTTACACCTGAAAACGTTCCCAAGTTAGCCCGTTTTCACTAGCGATAACTGTTAGGGGTTTAGTTAGGAGTTTGGTCCCCTTACTACAAAAACATTGTTTTTCAGTGATAAAACTAACTTGCAGAAAGCTCAGCGTCTACTTTGGGCCCACGGTAGACAAATCCGGCGCGAAACGCCGGTATTTTTGTTGTTTATTCACAGTCCTGCAGTCTGGTTTAAAATACTTGACTACTTAGCAAAAAAATAAAAATGACAGTACAAAAATGCATATGAATGTTTATTTTCTGTAGCAAAGAGTTTAATGCTACAATGTAGTGAAGTGCAATATGTGACCGTCAAATGATGGATAAGAGCAACTGCAGTTTGTTGTCACTCAAGGTTGGAGGCCAGAATTAGCACTGAAAGTACGGACTCCCGACTGTGCAATTAGTTATGTTTGTATTTCAGTGCAATAAACTGTACGATAAGGTGAAACATTAGATAAGCTAGCAATTACAAGTGTTATGTCTATTTTAATAGCAAATAAACATTTAAGTACAATATTACTGTAAACCTACCCTTCATCTGCACCTAATTCCAATTGAACACAAATTGACTAACTTATTCAGCAATATTAGGAATAATGCAAACAGAACCTTGTCCGTTGTTTAGGCACATGGGAATGAAAATGTTTAGTTAAGGTAAACAGTCTTGTAAATGGGCGATCCTACTTTTTGGAAGTAATACGTTTTAACATACTGAGCTAGTGAAATATTATTGAATTTGTATAAATTGTTATCAACTATAAATTACGTGAGATACTTCAATCAAGCTTTAAGGGAATTTGCAAACATTCACCTAGCTGTATACTAAAAGCGTCATATGTGTACTTCAACAAAAAATGGTCCATGCTAAGATATCACTGAAATTGTCAGTCTTTTGCGGCACACTATTCTGCAAATGCTATGCGCTTAAAGTTGGGTGACCGCTAACGTTGGCAGGCTTTATCGTCAATCCCTGACTAAATACATTGACCAAACTGGCGAATTAATTTATAGACGGTCCAAGTAAATAGTACTGCTACGTACTGCCCTATTTTCCATTGATGATGCTGCTGGCCTGCTACTGTTGTCAGTGGTGACGGTATTATCAACTGTACTCAGAAGCCATTAGCAATATAGCGCACGGTTTAAGTTAAGTTTCAGTCTTATCATACAACGGCGCTTGAAAAGACTGATTGCAAATCCAAAGTCTATTACAGTATTATAAAGTAGACTGCAAAAATAATATTACACACATATTATTTTACGTCTGCCTTATGACACATAACACATCGATTTGGATTTGAAATTAGGTCGATATTAATTTGGTCTGAGTGGAATTCAATAATAAATTAAACACTAAGACACTCCTGATTTTGAATTATTTCACTTCAAACCCCCTTTAACTTGTGTAAATTTGTCCTACAATTTTTTAATTCAGTTAATTTATTCTAATATTTTTATTTTAGTAATGTGCAATTTAGGACGTATTGTTAGAGCAGGAGCTCTTCGTTTGCTGCATCCATCATTGAGGCTCAACTGGAGAAGTGCCACACCAAGATTAAGACGCCCTACCATTTTATGAGCGCGACACAGTTAATAATTTAATTTACACAAAAATTATATTAAAGGCTTGTCTACACGTGACGTTATACAAAAACAATATCTTATTAGTTTAAGTTATTACGGTCAAGTAGACCCATTAACTCTTCCCATGAGGTTATTTGTGGATGATCCTATTTCGTAATTTCATGCGTGCGGAAAATCAGCTGGTTTTATTTGCAAAGACGTGGCTTATACAAAATTAAACATTTAAAATCTTTACAAAAATAAAATTGCATTAGTAATTATATACAATGTCAAGTGTTTAGATAAAAACTATTACTGAAATAAATCAATGCACTGGTAATTTGATAAATTAAAGATTTAACTAATTAAAATACTTTTTACAGACGTTCGTGTAAAAATACGGTGACATCCATTAAACGCAATGGCTGAATACAATAGGTAATTTCCTGTTCTCTTACTTTGAAAATTCTCTAATAAAAATTATGACAGCCGTTTATTGATCTTTTCTGGTGGGCCAGCCATACATATGTATGTTAATTATCCCATTTTTGTATTGAATTTGAATACTGTTTTTAAGCAGCTGGTGGAAGTGTAAAGCTGTCTAATGTTCCCTATTTGTATGAAAGAAATAGACAAAGGCCAATACCTTTGTGCAGTTTGTCTTAAGCTACATTGTTTAAGTGTGGCGATAGTGGGGGTGGTTTTAAAAAGTTACAAATGTGTCCTTTAATGTATGTATGCCATAAGTGGACTATCCCTGAAGTAATAAAATTGCGTACGAAGCTAAAAATGTGTATACTGAAATAAATTTAATTTATAAATTAATTCAATATTTTCACATGGTTAAATTGGTTTGCTCTCTTGCTGTGTGTGAACTTATGTTTTTATTTAATAAATATTTATTGATATGCAGTGGTTACAAAAACAAGTTTTTTTGCCCCTTTTGAGATGCTGAGCAAGCATCTATTGATCTGGCGTTGGATGTCTGTCTGTCCGTCCGTCTGTCACAATGGCTGTAGGTTGCACGCTACAGGTCCAAAAAATGCGAGGGAGATGTGCTGTATTGTTTTCAGTGAATATCTTAGTTATAGTTTGTCTGCAATTAGCAGTTAAACAGATTACGAATAAAATCAATTTTTTAAGATAAAAAAGGGACGGCAATACATTGATGTGGATGCAGAGCTTGTCAAGTTTTGCCACTAAAAATACAAGTAGAAATTGTTTACAAATATCCATTGCAAGTTAAGGTACATACTTACGTATTTACGTTTACAGGGCTGCCTGGTATAGTGGTCCTGCGTCTGGGACTGGAGTATTACAGAGGTAAATAGAAGTATCTACATACTCAGGTCTAGAGAGTAGGATCCAGGCTTCGATCACACGCCCACCCACTAGGCATTCCCATTCCCCTCTATTTACGTATTTCAATTCATTTCTACAGATTTCTTATTATATGCCACAGATCATGAGTTGTGTAAGTATTGATTTATTGCGTTTTGGGCATTGCCTTTACATGATTTATAATTTACAAAGTTTAATCGATTAAATGAATTATTATGTCGAGGAAACTAGATCAGCGATCCTCCAGGTATTAGGTATAGATAAAGTCCTTTTCTTTATTCATGCAACTTGCTGATTTAGCATCACATAAATAGTTTTAATTATAATATTAAAAAATAACATCTAAATGTAACATTAGAATGTTTATCAATAACATGTAGGTACTTAATCGAATTTAATATAATCAGTAAAACATTGAAACGTGAAACTATCTAAGAAGTGCACACTACTATTAGATACATCTGAATAGTTATTTTTTAAAAAAAATATGTTTTCAGCTGATTCCACTAGGATTACATCCCTACTCAATTAGTTGAGATCCGTTGCTTTTGTACTTCTTTTGTCAACTGCAATGCCAAATTTTCCGTTAAACTGTATTACTGCGGTGAGTTGCCGTTGTTTAAACTGCCAGAACATTAATAAATAAACAGGTATGTCTTCAAATTGTTTGCTTCGATTTATTGACGTATAGGTACATGCGAACTTCTTTCATATTGTATTTTAAACGAGATGTGTGCTTCATAACTAACAAGGCTTGACTGCTGTCATCCAGTTTCACGAATAACAAAGGCAGTTAACCTAGCATTCTTACGCTGGCTTTTCCAGCGCTCTCACTTTCAACAAAAATTCCAAGTTTATAGCATATAAGGTATTTAGCGTCTTGTTTAGCTGACTTGTTAACTTTTAGGCCCGATATTACAATTTTTTTATTTCTGTTTTCTTGTTTTACCCCCATTAGTCCACATTGCAGACCCCCTAGCTGGTTTTTGGATCCTATAATCTTAAATTTTTCCATATCCACACAAAATTCTAATGCCAAAATTTTGTAATGTTAGTTAGCAACCTTGATAATGATTGTCTTCTAGTGTTTATGTGATTTTGTAATTTTTTCCTCCGTGTTGTAGGACTTTATCGTTTTCTATTATTCCTGAAAGCTTATTCTTGAAATAAGAGAGTTTCGCCGCTCTGTCGTCACTTCGCACTTCTAGGTGTTTAATAATATCGTTCAAAGTAGTTACCTTGCTGTTAACACTGTTCTGTAGCGCTACAATTTTCTTAACTGTTTCTTTCTCTTATTTTTGAAGCATTGTACCATGTGTAGAATTCTATTTATTGCAATTAAAGTGATTTTTGCTAACAGCATCTGTATTTGCATGGCAACCTGCTCCTTTACTACGTTCGATATCTAGTCCGTTAGTAGGGATGTGGTCTTGTTTTTGCCTTTTGACATCTTTACAACATGTCAGAATATATTGTATGCTAGTATCTTACAACTTACTAGTAGGAACATATGACCAATAGTGCCCTCGGCCTACGTATTATTAGGATAGAACTTAGCTCTTTGTATTTTATAGTAATTCAGTGATAACTGTGTCCTGGGGACAAATTTCCTCAATTGTTTCTGTCTTCGTTTCTTATTATGTACACCGCGTAAAAAAGGATAGCGTTTAGCGCAGTGGAAAACAAATACACTCCAAAACTAGACTAGATTATTAGGGGTGGAACAATTTCAATCTGTTTCTAATGTAACTAGATTAGTTAAGCAGTGTAATTGTTCAAAAAACTAAAAATATACTTTTAAATATAAAAATCCACACGTTAGGTAAAAAATAATCAACTTTTCCTAGAGTGATCTACGTCAATAATTTTCTCTAACAAGCGCGAAATAGCCTCCTCAGATCACAGGTATATGTAAGCACATGGGTTTTAGATAATGACAGATCTTTCATAAATGACGTAGAAACATCTTACAGTTTTCAGTTTACCCACTTTTAACTTAAAAATGTTTTCCAAAATATTTTAACCACATGTCATAAAAATATCTATATAGTTTATACATAACTATACAGGGGTCGTCCATAATGACGTCTCTTATATAGCATAGTTTTTATTACTCCCCCAACTTTCAACTATAAAAGGTTTTGTAAAATATTTTAACCACATGTCTTTTAAATACCTATATAGTTTATACATTGGTATTCAGGGGTCGTCCATATTGACGTCCCTTAAATAGCATATTTTTTGGTACCCCCCCCCCCCCCCTAACTTTAAACTTTAAAATGTTTTTCAAAATATTTTAACCACATGTCTTAGAAATACGTAAAGAGTTTATACATAATTATTTAGGAATCGTCCATAATGATGTCCCTTAAATAGCATAGTTTTTAGTACTTCCCCCCACTTTCAACTTTAAAATGTTCTCCAAAATATTTTTAACACATGTCACGAAAATACTCAAATATATTATACCTAATTATTCAATAATCGTCCATAATGACGTCCCTCACAATAGCTTTGTTTTTAGTACTCCCTCTAACTTTTAACTTCAAAATGTTTTCCAAAAAATTTTAACCACATGTCATAAAAATACCTATATAGTTTATACATATTTATTAAGGGATCGTCCATTTCAACACTAACGCTTTCTCCAAAATGTAATAACTACATGTCATGAAAATACCTATGCAGGGTATAGATATACAGGAATCGTCCATAATGACGTCCTTCAAATAGAATTGTTTTAGGTACTGGTATTTGTAACTTTTTTTGCCAACCTGGTTTTTAACTGCTTGCAACGTACATACATTCGTAAATGGCGTATTTATAGTATAGGGGCTGCATGAATGACGTCATTTGTAAATGATGCAATTTTTACAAATTTTCAACCTTTTTTAACTACATGCCCTGCACATCCGTATATGACTTATTGATGGTACAGAAGCCTCCCTAAACGACGTTATTTGTTAAAAAAACAATTTAAAAATGTGTCCAGCTATATTATACTACACGCAACCTACATTCGTATGTGGCCCAATGATGGTAGCAGAGCTTATATAAATCTCATATTATCTTTTAGCGCTACTTAAATTACCTTGCTTCTTCATTAAAGCTCAGCATCCTCCTTGGGCCCCCGGTCGACGAATCCGGCGCGAAGCACCAGATTTTTCGAATTTGTGACTTTAAAAGAAAAGTGGAATAATGCAAAAACTTTAAATTTACCTTTCTTTTTTACTTTGAAATGAAATTAAATATTGTGCATTGGATAACTACCTACATATGCAAGATGTAGGTTACTAACTACAACTACCAATGTAAGAGATCGTCCATGAAACATGTTATAGAAATATTGTTGCTTTTTTACGTAATCGCTTCCCTGCCATCAGTTTAAACATTGGGTGAGTTAATAGATACCTTATATATATGATATAATATTTCAGCACACTTATTGACCCTACCTGTGACGTAGTTTATGAACTATCTTTTACATATTTTTTAATTCCTTACACAATTAATTTTTATTACAAGTATGTACAAAAGACCACAAGCAATATTTGTAGCCACTGCTGCTATTTGATTGTCTTTCAACGTGGTAAATTCTGAAATGTGTAAATTCAGGCTGTCTCTTCATTTAAATATGTGTACCTACCAAATATGGAGAGATTGAGGTTCCAAATGTCGATATTTTAAACATTTAATTTCTAGTAAATTTATTTAAAATCCCTATAGCTATCTGTTTATTGTAAGTATAAAAGGTCCGACGACAAGTTAAAAACAGTTTTATTGTAAATTGCAGTTAAGACCAAGTCAGTGTCCGCTGCCACCATTAAGGACGAGTGGATAGGGAAGTAGCACTGTAGGGTGAACAACGGCGCCCTTGAAGAGTGAATCACACTAAACAGTTGCCCGTGTTCCCTAGAACTTGTCATGGAGAAAGATCTTGGCGACTGTATGTATGCTCTCCTGCGCCACGTTTGCACTATAAATCAGATTTATTGTTAATTTTATTGCTGGTTTAATTAACTTGATAGAGAAACAAAAGCATCGAAAGAAGGTGCAGTTCAGCCTAACGAATATTTTCTTGTGAGAATCAACCTATTTTTTTACAGTGTAGACGAACAGTGTATGTATGTACATAAACTGTTGGCCCACATTGTAAAACATTGGTTGATTTCTACAAAACAATATTCGTTTAGTTGAACTGCACTGCATATGCTGAAGTCGCAATACAAGACTGACACACTATCTGCAATCTGTGCTGCGAATAACTACAATAACAATATTTTTAAAGTACACATGTATGAGCTAGGAAAGTAATTCTTCTTATAGCTAACAGTTTAGAAATCGGATTGGCCAAGTATACCAAAGAGCTATTCTTAATTAATAATTATATGCACACATTAAAGCAACTTACAGGAATGCAAGACAATTGACGGCAAGAATGATTATTAGGCAGCCTAATATTGTAACTTAAATTGTAAATATGTTTATAAAAACAAGGGCTAAAGCCGTGTTTAATGGTAGCCTGAACAGTTATGCTAGACAAATAGAATTATACCGCAAAAAACAAATATTCAATGTTTTGAATTTGTTTTTGGTCATTTTATTTTTTATTAATTATTATTTGATAGTTTGAATGTTTGTGTGATAATTATAGTAATAATGAAGTAATGTGCAAGCTTCCAAGAGAAACACAACCCACCAGAAAGCTGCGTACATTCCTATTTAAATTAATTTTCTGTAATACAACCCAAAATTCAAAATTTAAAAATTTTGAATTTTCCGCCGAAACAATAAATATTGTGTTAACTGAAGATTTCGACCGGTTGCTCCATGAAATAACACCAAAATGTTATATCATTCAAACGGTAACGATTAGGAAAATCTAAATTTCTTAGTGTGGATATAACGAATTTTGTTAAGTAATATATTATTTAAAAGCTTTTAAAAAATAAGGGAACCCCTTTTTTTGTTTTAAGTCGGTGGCCCATACAACACGGTTTAGGTCAAATTAAAAATTTGAAACACCGTTATCTTGTAAACGTTTCGTTTGAATGATGGCGCGTTCCGTTGGTCAAATTCTGCTCGTGATTATCTTTTGAATGATATATGGTTTGATGAAATTAGTCATGTATTGCAAAAGTTCCAAAATTCCAGTAAATTATGTGGATAGGTAAAAATTATATTTCAACAAATATTCATGTTGTTATCATGCGACAATTCTAGTATAAGTAATCTATGTAATTCTGTGCAGGATTCAGGCTGCTGTCTATCTAGTGGGTGTTATTTTAATTTTTTAATATGACTTTTGTACTCCGCACCTTCTTCAACAAGTTGCGAAAACTACTACAAGGTTAAGTCTGAGTTATGCCCATGAAAAGGTTGATATGTGCTCCTACGCTGCGTTAACTAAATTTTCTTTAAGAAAGATAGCAATTTGAGTGCAGAAATTATTAAGTAATGCTTCATATTTGTTATTGTACTGTGTTCATTCACAGTACTATCATTTCACTTTTTTGAGATTTAGTGACTACTCGCTTAAAGTATGGGTATGCAAAGCTTTGTAGAACTCAATAGGGGCGTGAAGCTTCGTCGAATTCAACTAAGTTGAAGTTGGCGGGAGAGCTTAGTCACCCCTCCTATGTATTAGAAAGGAGAAGAGTAATGTAGTACATTTACAGAATGGACTGGAACTGGGATTTGTGTGCACACATTGAATGAAATGGAATGAGCAAAGCGGAGAATGAACTGCATGTAGCATACATATTAGAGTGAAAGTCAATGCGTAGAGTGGAGTGGATGTGAGCTTATGCATGCGACATACAGTACAGCAGCAAGCAGAAGGTGCATTGACTTGCTGAGTGAGTGACAGTGAATTGGCATTTCGTCACAGCACCTAACCTTTACCATGCCCACCACTTTAAATCGCATTTCATGAAGGCGGAAATATTTAAATGACGTTTCTATTCCTATTCCTTACCAATAAATAGCCTTTGAGGGTTCTCCATAAATGATATCAAAAATTTACAATTTTTAGAACCCTCTGTAATCTGCTTGAATATAGCAGAAATGGCTGCCTTTAATATGGCATGTAATAAGTTGTCCGAGGTGATTATTGAGATAGACAGGATCGAGTACAGACCATATTATTTAGCTCCTTCTGAGCACCGTTAGGATAAAAGTACCTAACAAGTAAATATTTTTAACACTATCAAAAAATTTTTTTTAACCACAATGTATAACTAAGTTGAACCAAGAGTCTTCAATTTATAATTATCGTGAATATATAATTATGTATAAATTGAAGACTCTTGGTTCAACTTAGTTATACATTGTGGTTAAAACAAATTTTTTGATAGTGTTAAAAATATTTACTAATTCCTGGTGAGGCTAAGGGATGTTAGCAAAGAGTTATTTTTGGCCTTCGAGAGAACATAAGGTAGGTTATTTTTGACCTTCAAGGGAACATAAGGTAGGTTATTTTTGACCTTCGAGGGAACATAAGGTAGGTTATTTTTGACTTTCGAGGGAACATAAAGTAGGTTATTTTTGACCTTCGAGGGAACATAAGGTATGTTATTTTTTTCAAGGGTACCAGTTATACGTAGTCTCTCAGTTTCCCCAAGGGGTTTCCCTTGGCAAGTTATACCTTCATACAATTAAAACTTTATAAAAATTATTGTTTTGTATGTATCCCTGTAATGGAAAGTGTAAGTACTCAAGTTGGTCTCACAATACTATAATTTTTGCTTACTTCAGCAGTGTCACTTGAACAACAATAAGTAGGTTGCTTTGATAACAAATTGATTAGCAGAACTACGCAGTAAGTGTCGTTATCGAATTTTTTGCAAATAGTAAATTATTAGCAACGATCTCATAGGCCGTTTGGTTGTAGTTCAAGCTAGAGGTTATATGTACAAACAAAATGAGCTTGCATTTACCTAACCGCTATCCCATAATCGCTTTCAGTATATAGCGACTGTGAAGAACTAAAATTCCCCATTTAATTTAAGATACAATTAAAATGAGCTTTGTCATAAAAACAAAGTGAACAACATGTCAAATTTTACTTAAGATTTTTCGAAAAGTGTAAACTGTTCTATTTTTAAATTTTTTTGAAAAGCGTTAAATTTTCTATTCACATAATTTTAAATAGTGAAAACATTTCTAATTTTTTGTAATTTTTGTGAACGTGCAAAATAATTATTCTATTTACATGCTTTCAAGTTATGTTTCAATATTTGTGTAGATAGTGGATACTGTTTGAGGTACAAATGGATATAGGTCATTTTGGTTCTTTACGTACGATAATTATGGGGAATCATTTCTGTTAGAAATGTTAAGTACACACATGAAATCACAAGCAATAAAATAACATAACTGGTTCTACATCGGGGATTTACAAAGGTCAAAGTGATTATGTTAAATCTATGCATTAACTGACAACGATGCTTTAAAAAACATATTTTTATTAAAAATTTGAAGTTTAACTAAGTCATTACAATAAAAAGCTCTGTATAACGTAATATACCGCTTCAGTATACCTACCTGCCAGTGTTGTTTGTGTGCCTTGCCTTACTATAAGTGTTAACCTAATTTTTTTATTGCGACATATTTGATAATGCCATCAATCAATTTGAGAACTTGTAATAATAAAATAAGCTATTACGGCAGTAGTAACAATATAATAACATATTTATAAAAAAATGTTTCCAACTGTAATAAATGTATTGAGCCTGACCTCGATTTATCTCTTGAAAAAAACATTCGCAAGTGAATATTTAAGTTTGCAATCAGGTTGTTATTTTAGGTACTATCACAATGGGAATGTCAATGTAAGTTTTCGACCTGCACTATTTCAATTAATCCATGTCAGCAAAACTTTGGATCTTTTAATTAGGTATTACTTGTAGTTTAATCTCTAAATACAGCAATACAATTGCATTAACGTGTAGCTTTTACTGTAGTATAAACACGTATGCAACATAGGTTGTGGTAAATTAGCCAATTATTATATGTGTAAGTGTTGATACCAGTTTTAGTAGTTTTGTTTAGGTATCACAGATTCAGAACTGCAGTAATAACATTATAACAGTGGGGCATTGTGCGTCTATACTTACAGATCTTCCTTTGCGACATGTATGAGCTTAGAATTATGATGGCTTTATATTGCACGAAGCTAGTAGCCCTAGTACTAACAGTAGGTAGTGTAAAGATGTGCATTATATCAAAACAATAATTATCTACTCAGCAGTATTTAATCTAATAATTTTTATAACTTGAAGCATGTAAAGCAATGTAGCATACTGCTCGAGCGTGCAACTAGATAACATTTAAATATTAAAACCTACGCGATCTTGAATTACAGCTACATTTGAAGAGTTGCTTAGGAAAACAGGATAAGTCCATTTACAGTATTTTAGCAGAATGGGTTTGGTCTACCTTAAACATACAATTCTGATTTTACTTTGGTATTTGAGTATTTTTGATCGCGTTTATCTTGTAGAAAACGATTTACGGGCGAAACATTTTTATGCAAGAAACAATTTGAAAAATAGGGTTTTACCCAAAACTATTAAAATGTCGTACCAAGAACTTTTAAAATAACGTTAAGTGATTGCTTTTTTGGCAACACCTATTAAGTCTACGAAAGAAAATCTTTAAAAATCGTCTATTAAATTTTAGATTTAGTTTAGGTAAATTAAACTATTTAGTATAATTTATCGTCATTTGAAGTACTTGTGGCAACAAATTGAGTCTAAGGAATAACCCTGTCGCCTGTTATTTAATATTTGTCGTTGATGTAAAGTTTGCTTCAATGGACGTATCATGCTTTGCCAAAAACTTGTCATTTGTCAAACATAGGAGATATGTAATTTATGACAAGATTTGATTGATTAATTATTAAATTACCTACACTACTGTTCGTGCTACGACTACAATTATCTCTATGTAAAAGCTGGGATTTACGTTGAATGAAAATGTTGTATTACTTGTGGTATGAAGTGTACGTTGATAGTTGAAACCTGATAAAATTATTGTAATAAAAGGAGAAGTCAGTTGCGATTAGAAATTAGTCTGAACGATCCAGGTAATTTAAATTATTTGAAAGCTGCACTAAGAAAAGTTGGAAATAATAAGTTTTTATAACGCTACCATAACGATGTATTATCTGCGACTACAACGAAAAGCAGTAGCGGTGCTTAGCGTTTTCACACTTCTATCACTGGTGGGCTCGCAAAACGTAAGTGTACAATATTGCATATTTTAGTTTTTTTCATTTGTATTCTATTTAGCTATTGTTAAAATTAAAAATGCATTTCAGATAGCACATTGTCTGTGTAATTATCTTTATTTCATAAAAGTATATACAAAGCAGACATTAATTAGCATTAAAGTAGAAATTAACCTGAGCAGGCATGTAGTATCGAATCAATGATAAATATTATATAGGTTCGTTTAGTGTGGGAATAAAATCTTAAAATAAAACAAATCTACTCATTTTAAATTAAGGCAGTCGACATAAAGGTTAATACGTAAATTTATTTAGGCGTTGTATATGTATAGGAGTCAATAAGTAAATTAAAACATTTCGTTGTACTTACAACTCAAAGTAACTACACAGTTTATAGGCTATTGCAAAACGAATCCACATTCTATTTCTTTTTTGTGAATTGCAGTAGTTTTGTTACTAATTTTAAACTAATTTAAAACCACTCAAAAATGTGACCTGTTACATGCATGTGTATTTTCACAGGTCCGTGTACAATTTTAAAAACTTACGTTTACTGCCTTTTAATATTAGTAATAGAAGCATTGTTGCCATAGCTATGCGCTACTAAAACCCATAATTACTTACCAGAGCTAAGTACTACAATTTGTCTATACGATAATAAAGACATAGTTATACATTCTGATTGTAATTTTTAAATTAGAATTATTGATAAAAGCCCAAACGACTTACAAAATAATTTAATTTTTAATAAGTTTTGTTGCTTTTCAAAACTTACTATTAAGCAACGCAAAAGGCAAACGTTGCATCGAAAAATAAAACAAAGCCTACGTTGCATAAATATAACAGTAGCATAACTACCTATCATAGGAATTAATTAGTTTCAATGAAATTGTTGAACAACAAAGATCGACATGGTAAGCGCGTGATTGTCTGCGTGTCTCTATTTGCAAAGCAAGATTTTTAGTGCTTTATTTGCGCGTTTTTCAGTCCATACTTCGCATATTAAATTGTTAGTTAGAAGTATGAATTATCTAAGGAATTTAAAAGTAGCTTGTTATCAACCTGAACCCAAAGTAAAAATAAAAACGTTTTTTTGATGCAGTTAGAAATAATATGTGATGTGTCTAGTGCTAGTCGACTCATAGGCAAGTTTTAAATTTAGTGATATTTTCACTAAGGATAAACTTTCAAATAAACTTCAAAAAATGACTAGTCATTGCTTAGTTTTTTTGAAATTTAAAGTGTTTTACATTTACATAGTTTATATTGCTTAACTTTAGTTTTAAAATATATTTTAAAATAAATTAAAAACTTGTTAGGGTCAAAAAAAAAAGGAAATTTTTGTAAACGCAATATCACTTATTAGTTTTTCGAGGCTGTCTGTGCCTGTCCCATATGTGCAGTCCTGTAGTGTTAGTCTTGTAAGACTGATAACATAATTTAGTTATGTTTATGGACTGTTTTCTTCATTAAAAATTAAAATTATTAGACCCAAAAATGAAATCCAAAATAGTATTTACTTAAAAACATCACAATATTGTTGAAACTCTACGTTATAAAAAGTAATGTTAACAAACTGCATTTAGTTGTATCCTTATATAAAAAATATTCTTGTCCTGCAAATATTAAAAAGAGCAAATATTAGAGTTTAATGCATACAAGTTCTCTTCAACACAAATCTCCTGGTAAAATGCATATTAGGCTATATAACACGTACTTGAAGCATTTACATTAAAATTTTTAATTAGAGGTGTACATAATTATTATATAAAAAAAAGCAGATAAACCCGTTTTATTTTTTCTTTTGCAAGTACCTGACAACACGCAAGACATTGTATAGAACTCACCTAAAATTTGTCTTTATGTGGAAGCAGGTGCTTGTAAAGAGTCAAATATATGTATAGCGAACATTGAATAAATTGTTATCGTGAGTAAACAACATAGGTAACTCCTTGGCACCACAATTATTAGGTGCACTTACGTAAATTTCGTCATTCTATTGCAGCTGGAGCTATCTATCAAATAGCCGACGTCATTTATTCATAAGTACTTTAAACTTTTTTATACGCACGCATGCTCTATATATAGTCACTTACGCGATTAATTTTTATTATAAAAACTGCTCGTTTGTTCTTTACCTTCGTTTATGTTTTATATCTCATGTTTATTTTCATTTGCCTATTACATAAACTGCCGTGTTGACCATCAGATGATAGTAATGCAACATTCATCACTATTATTTCACTCGTAGTGCCGTCTATCAAAGATCTGTAACGATTGTTTTAGTTCCCAAGCCATCCCATGCCATCGTTTAAATTGTAATTATTGTTGTCCAATATGACTAATGCAAATGTCATTTTCCCCAAGAATAGCATAGACAAAGCATAGTGAACTACGAGATTGTGAAAATTGTGATTAATTAACTCGATTTACCTTGTTTTACAATTACTATAATTATATTTTCACCAAAACTGTATATTATTTTGGGTCAAAAACAGGATAATGCAAATTTTTTTTAAAATAATATAGTTTTTTGGCATATGTAGCGAAGTAAATGCACACATTACTGTATTTAAAAACGCCTAAATTATCCTTTAAAGCACTCAAATGTTGAAAAAAATCTTATTACTATGACTTGTAAATATAATTACAAGTAACTAGTAGGTAGTATGTAGCTAGGATCTTTTTTTATGATTATAGATGGTATATCTAGGATAATTGTAAATATTGGGAAATGGGAATACACTTTATTCTGTTAACGCTAACGTTAGCCCTAATTTTAACGTGCGGCCCTTTGAAATGTAATAAACGAGTAAATTGAACTAAATATGTTAAACATCACTCTTTACGTCTTCATATTTCATAACTTTTCAACGATGCAATTTCTTATCACTATTATTTTAAATTCATAGCAACCTACCTACCTATATGACGTATTTGTAAATTAAATAGTTTTACCTATATGACACTTTTAATAGTTATAAACAAAGTAATTACTCGCATTGTGCATAATTACTTAAAACAAATCGAAGCACTATACTGCAACTGCGACATACACACATACATACAAATATAAGCAAATCAGAAGATGCTAAATTCTTTTACTTTTTTTTGCAGCCTTGTAAAGAATACACAGAAGACTTCCAATGCGATCCGACTGCTATTGAACGCCTACCTGAAGGTATAATTACTATTTAAAGAGGTTGTAAAAGTTCATGTAGACATTAAAAAAATGAAACTTGTTAGGACAAGTTGCCCAATGTGGCCTGAGATTTTTTAATGACAAGGTTTGACGTTTGAGAGGCCTTTAATGAGTAGAGTCGTCCGAAGCTCCCGTAAGCCTATTCTATTAAAAACTGAATGCCCAGTACATTCAGAATTTAACTTTTACTAAAGAAAGCGAAAAATGTGTTTAAGCTTCTGGCTCATGCAACACATATTATACAAATTGTTAAATAAAAAGTTCTAAAAAAAACTACAAGCTTTCGATAAACTCGTAGATCAATGTAGGTATAATTATAGTACACTAGAAATAGGGCGCTCATTGCCATGTTACTTGTGTGTTCTATAGACCGGCTTGGTCTGTGGAACTGTGCAGTTTGAAAAAAATTTGTTGCACATACCAAAACAGCCCTTAAAACAAACCCGTTGAATAGCAAGTTATCAATTTGTATGTATTTATACTTGTTTTCCTAACTGTGAAAACACACAAGCCAGTTTGTGTTTAGGTTAAGAAAAAAAAGTTCTCAGCTTGCTTAAGTTGTTGATTCTAAAAAATATTTTCTTTTTTGTTTCTCAACTGTAATAATTATTTTTAAGTCACATCTTGAAAAAATAGTTCTTCTATTAATAAAAAATTACAGAATTTTGCATTGTTGTTTTTTCCTTTATAATCTATAATAATATACAAAACTTACATTAAATTTGCTGTGTGTGTCTTAATTTTAATAATAGTTTTTTGTTTTGTGACTGCTACGTTACTTCACCGATTTCGTTTTTAATATTGCTATTTCATGCATAGTCGACAATGAAATATATGAAAGTGAAGTAATTTTCATTACCACTTTCATCCACCACTCACTCTTGAACTGTAACCATAGTCTTGGTGAAAACCAAATTCAACCAATTGCAGTCACGATTTTAGTGTTTTTTTGAGCTTAAAAAAACTGGTCAATTGAGCTTTTATCTGAATAGGTTAGCCATAGGCGCACAACCTAAGTAACAAAACATCAACATTTTTTTTTAATAAAAAAACAAAACAAATCTGGAAACGTGGTTCTATAAGACAATGCACAGATTACACAAAATAAATATTCTAAAAATAAAGCAAGAACTTTATTAACTGCTAAATAGCAAAAGTTCAAAATTTTCATATTTTTAAACATTGACAGGCAACTATAATTATCTAATCACAAAAAATACAATCGACTAAATTTTGATCTGCACTACGTCAAAGTAGCCGAATGTGTTTAAATGGGTTAATGTGGAAATATAAAAACCTGTTTGGCAAAGTCACATTGTCACTTACGAAATGGATTAGACTGGAAAATAATTGGCAATTTTATATCGTAAGGAGCTATAAGTTCACAACAAAATTCAAATTGTCTTGCACTAGATAATCATGCAACTTCATGGTTTAACAAAAAACGCCTTGTTCCTAATGCGACTTGTATTAAATGATGAATGTAGGCCTATGATGTTCATACCTGACTCAATTCAATAATATGTCATATTTATACTTATAGAAGAGTCACCTTCAGAATGCGGAACCAACCCCATGGAAACTACTATCAACCTTTTTGCGGAAGGATCCCTAATTATTGAAGAGGAATACACTAAGTTGGGCGGGAGGGATGAAGCAATTCTCATGGTTGGAAACACAGGAACTGGAAAATCTACTTTGACAAATTTCATCGCCGGAAATGACAGCGCTATTATTGCCTACCAGAAAGGTGTTGAATATCGAATCAAGGACTGCAACGGAAAAATTGGAGACTCCCAATTTGTTTCGCATACTTCCTTTCCTGAGGCTGTCGTGGACGAAAGAACCACTACAGCATTTTTTGACTATCCAGGCTTTAAAGATAACCGACCTGTCTGTGTGGAGATTGCAAATGCCTTCTTCATGCTTAACGTTGCACAGAGACTCAAAAGAGCTAAAATTATTATAGTTATTGAGTACTCTACTATAACTGGTGAAAAAAGCGTGTTTGCAAAGGTGCTCGAGAGCGTTGTAAATTTTATTCCTAATATTAAAGAGCTTGGCCCAGGGATTGGTATCGTGGTAACCAAAGTCGAAAAATACCAATTTACTGACACGCAAGTAGTGTCTTCTATTACTGCGTTTTTTAGCGATGCTTTAAATGACACAAAGTTTCCTGATAAATTTAAAGACAAAAATAAATACGAAAAAGCAGTTTTCATTATTAGGGAATTACATAGGGGTGGAAGAGTTGGAATTTTTAAAACACCTGATGATTGCGGACCCCTTAGTACAATTCCGTCAATAGTAACTAATTCAATTGCTTTAAAGAAGGTAATGCTGGACAACCTACACTTTACAAATGTCAAACCTTTTGACTTTGGTATAAGCCTCAGTTCTGTTGCATTACTTGAAATTAAAGCAATTAGAAAAGCTTTATCTGTCGCTGTTGCAGAATTACTGGCATCCATTGCAGACTCTGTCAGTAGTTTCTTATCAAACGACTGCAATGAAGCCACAACTTGTGAGGAAATGCTCCAAGCGATACAGAAGCTTAACGCTGATCCCTATTTTGCTAACAAATACGATGATTTTAGTTCTTGGTCGAGTAGCTCTATTAAAGACACTGTAGGTAATACAACAGCCATTTACTTTTTAATACCAGGACTTGAAATATCATCTAACGTATCCGACGCCCTGCTTACAGTTGCCGGGTATTTAGACATCCTCGGGTCAATAGACAAAAACACAGTTCAACTTGAGGTAGTGTACAAACCACTTAAGAACCTGCACGAAAAAATAAAAAGTAGGGTTCCCCAATTAGCTCGAGTTTTAGAAGTCAATATTGATTCCCTTTTGAAAATCTTTTCTGAAATAGTATTTTCAAATCTTTTCCCTGGTCAACCATGTGACAAGGCAGGATGTATGGTTCGACTAAGAAATATTGAAAAATTATACGGAAACCTCGACTTCCAAAATAACTATATTTATCCAGGTTCATGGACTGTTTTCTCCTATCAGGATATTGTAAATCGAATTGTGAGTGTTTCTATTAAAGAGTTTGAGTGGAATAAGGATGCATTAGCCGCGTTACAATTGTACAGTATGTACTTAGATATGCTTCTAGAAGTAGACAGGAGCTTGGTTGTAATTGTCGATTCCTGGCTTCAAAGAATGCGTAATTTAAAATCTGCAATTGGGGTTGAAGTAAACAGCAACTTCAAAGCAAATGTTTACAAACACATATGGGATGCAACTAGTTTTGTATACACTGCCGTATTTAATAATTCAGTGGAAACTTTTAATTCTCTCCAAGATAAATTTTCTGTTAAGGGCATAATTACGCACATGACACAAAGCATAACTGAATATAGAGATGCTATTGACTACGAATTACTTACAAATGCTGGCTTAGTAGCTAGTAGTTATGTTAAAATAACGATAAACAACTTTCAAGGTCTTGGTCTGACTAATGCAGAAACTGTATTATACAATGAGTTTAACCCGCTGCCATATTTTACATTTTTTGAGAACAATAAAGTTTTCACTGAGATTAGAAGCAGCGACCTTAATGCCTGGTATGAGTCACTTACAAGTTTTGAAGCATCAATTACTAACGAAGAAGCATGGAACGTTTTTCTTGTGGAACTGCTTAGTGACCTAACACATATAAATACACAGGTGAATAATGTGTGGAAGTTTAAGGAATGGTACACTGACAATGGGGAAATCAGTCCTTTTGATGGTAACAAAGAATTAACAGCGTTCTGGAATAGTTTTAGCACCGTCCCATCTGTAAACAATCTTCCTTTACAAAACGCAATTAATTTGCTTACAAACTCCCAGGATCGGGAGCTGAAGTTTAAAGACTTGAACCTCCTACTAACAACGGCGCTGACAGACAAAATGACTTGCTTCGAAATTAACGGCGCTAGAAATTGCAGGGGAATGTTTGTCTCTATGAAAAATGTGCTCGCTTACAAAGGAGTGCTTTCAGACTCTACCACAAACTCGATTGTGATTAATGCCTTTCACACTTTCTACTTGGATGCAAATGTGGTGGGTACGAATTTCAATAACCAAAATAATCTGGATGTGTATATCATTTCGCCAAATTGGGTTATATCGGGCGGTTCTTTTAACTTGAATGGCTACACGGGATGGACTGAGCCCCCCACAGGAGATACAGGGGGTGCCCACGGTAAGCCAGGGAAGGTTGGGGGTAATGCTGGGAATTTTTATGGGATAGCGCGATTTCCTTTTGTTACACATCCTACTGTTAGCGTGAATGGGGGAAAGGGGGGTAATGGACAAGATGGACAGGACGGACACAATGGGGCAGTGGGCTCTGTTAAACCGGTTGGTTGCGATTCGGACTTGGATATAGAAATATGCGCTAGTCATTGTACTGTCAAAAGGGATAACATAACTTTGAATACGCAGTTTTTACCGTGCATGTGCAAAAATGACATAACTGGTCAAAATGGGACACATTCGTGTTATGCTAAAGATTATCAAACTGTTCGTTTCACAGTTCCTGGAACCTCCGGTTCTTCTGGTCAGAATGGATGGGACGGAGGTCAGCCTGGTAAGGGTGGATTAGGTGGGAAGTACTATCGCAGGATTGTTGAAGATTTAAGTAACCTTGACCATAGTGGATCCACAGGATCTCAAGGGGATAAAGGCAGGGGTGGGATTGGAGGGCCAGGAGGTAAAAATGGCGCTACTTTTGAAATCACGATCAGTTATTTGCCTCTACTCAAGCGTTGCAGGCAAGTATCGCTGCTCGAAACCCCTGCTCAAAATCTGCTTCCCAGCGGAAGTCCCGGCACAGAGGGTGGAAGTAGTCTCCTTCCATCAAACCCGATCCCGCATGCGTTTAACTATAAAACTCTAGTACCGGCTTATATAGACGAGTTTAAACTTGCTACTGATATTTACTTGACTAATAAATTTCTAAAATTTCCACTACAAGAATTTCAAGAGAAGATTGATAAGCTAATTGTGTAACTTGTTGGCCCTTGGTGTACATTTGCATTTGCAAATTTAAGCTTACAATGCAGGACATGTACAGGCTACGGCAAGTATTCAATATCTACATTAGTTAATTAGGGCACCCGCGTATTCACAGTTTTACATGTAGTCGGCTACGAATATTTTTGTTAGCGCATTGTCTTGTTAATCCGATAAATGTCATTAATGTTAATTTTTATGCATAACAATAACCTAATTATATACAAGAAAAAGAAAGTTGTGAATCAAAGTAAAACATTTAAAAAAATTTACGTGTAAGTAATACAATACGACATTCACGATTCCTCCTTTGAAAAACATAATATTTAATTGTGTTTAGACGTAGTATCTTATGTACTAGAAACACCTGGTTATTTTGATTAGTATTTAAAAGGTTATGCATAGGCAGTGATGTGTTTTGCAGTTTGTAGTTTTCCAGAAATTCCTAATGTCTGTGCTATTTAATTTAACGCAATACTGGTTTCCGTGATTAAAAATGCAGTAAATAACTCATAACTAAAAAAAAGTACGTTTTGAAAATAAATAATGTATTTGGCTGGATTAAACATCACATTGTTTTAACTTTTTATTTATTTTAATTTTTGCATAAGCAAAGTGCATACCTTTTATAGTTTAAGTTTTAGGTAAGCTAAGATATATGAATTGATTTTGGTACAGCACTGCAGTTTCAAAATCAAATCATTTAGAATCATTTTTTTTAGATTACATACAACTAGTAAGCAATAAAATTAAAATTGAATTACACATTTGCATCTACATTTTTATGTTTTAAGCGAAGGGTTCAATGCTGCAATCCAGTGCAGTGCAATATGTGACCTTAAAATAACTGATTAGCGCAAATGTGATGGGTACACCTAAAATAGTGACTGAATGGAACTGAAAGGAACTGAACTGATTTGCCGAAAATTGGCTAATTTTGACAAGTCAGTTCATAAGTTTCATTTACCGCCTCTGCCATAGATTTCTGGAGTGAAAAGGAACTGAACTTTGTACTACAGCATAGCTCTTAAACGAAACTGAACTGACTTGTATTCTTCTGCTTGTAAATACATATCAGTTCTGTTCAGTTTCTTTTTTCCGGAGTTTATATATAAAAAGGAACTGGGCGGAGCATCCTCACGCATGAATTGTACATACCTGCATTCGTATGCATACAGTAGATACTTATTAGCAAAAAGGAACTGAGCAAGGGGCTTTTTATAACTTACATGCTGAATTCAGATTTGAATGCAGCGTTGACTAGAAAAGATACAATTTTCCTAATAATAAACACGCAAGCTAATAACTTGTTCCAGTATTAAGTGCCCAATTTAATTTTTTGGTTTATAGAAAATTTGCCAGCATTGTAAATTCATGTTAACTAATTTGTAGAAAGTTAAAAACAGTAGAATCAGAAACTTAAAACAAAATATTTTGTATCGTGTTGCTACTTAGTAGAATCCCTTTACTTTATTTTTAATTAATTCAATCTACTTTAATTTTATTTTCCGTTAAAACGCTTAGGAATTTGTAAACAAATCTATTACGCAGTACTATTTTATTGTCTTCACAAATTACAATCTTTATTTCGTTTGTGATTGTGAAATCACAATCGCAACCACACACCAGTGAAACTGGATTGTGCTGAATCACAATACCCATCACCATCACAGTATAAAAGATCTTACGTTTTTCTACTCGTCGCTAATGCAATACTTTACAGTCACTTTCTTACTAGTTAGGCTGTTCAATTACATTGTGGCAACAATGTAAATTTGTCACTGTTTTGTGATCTTAAAATCACAAATATACACAAACAATTCTAAACAAAATACAGCAATACCACGTAGCTGTTAATTTATACTACTTTGACATCAGCACTAAAATAAGTTGACATGTTAACATTTGTTCATGAATTGCAGTTAGTGATTTACCTGTACTTGTGTTACTTAAAGTAAGCCTACCTAAATAATTAGATCACGCAACTAATACTCGTCATGAGTACTTTTATTAATTGATAAATAGTTAACCAAAAGTTTTACTCGATCGCCTAACCTCCGGCATAAGCCATTATAACCACCGTGCTGACAAAAACTTGTAAAACATTCTTGTAGAAAAGACCAAAATTTAGTTTCGTTAGGTGCGTCAATCCGTTTATTTTTAGTTATTTATT
>CATKUY010000214.1:0-44753 GCA_949802685.1 Dicyrtomina minuta
GAACATTTTGCGCTTTTCAAAAACCTGCAAACAGGACATTTTACACTTTTGAAAAACAGGTGAATATAAGATTTTGCACTTTTGAAAAACATGTAAATAGAACATTTTGCACTTTTTAAAAACATGTAAATAGAACATTTTGCACTTTTCAGAAACATGGAAATAGGACATTTTGCACTTTTCAGAAACATGGAAATAGGACATTTTGCACTTTTCAAAAAGTATTTTTATTGATAATGTTCTGGAAATGGAATTTTTATTACGTCTTTTGTGGACGACCCCTAAGTGTACGTTATGAGTGCAATACAGTCAGTAACATACCACCCCCACCCAATGCAAAGGGCAACGCGAAAGCGACCTCGACAGCAGCTACCAATCGTATGGACTTGCGACAGAATGATTTTAGCTGTGCACTGGACTTACGACCGAATGATTCTTCACCGACGATATGTATGAATGACAGGCATACTTTTCAAACACGTATTTGTGATGTTTTTGCTTCAAACTCGCAATTACAACTTTTTGCAACTTTTTTTGGTATTTTGAAGTTATGTTGAGATTTTGCCAAAAATGAATAAAAAACACAGGAAGGGACCTGGATTTTTTCATTTTCACATGTTAAATCCCATAAGGATTTGGCCATTTTGAAAGTCGACCACTTTTTCAAAATGCGCGCGCCTTTTATGCGCGAACGGCGCAAAATGCACTCAAGTCTATATACTAGTGGAAGTGTCTAGGGTCAGTAGAAGACGTTTTGGTAACAATCGGTTAAATCCTAGAGTTACATGTAAAATACTTCCCAAGTTAGTCATGTCAAATAAATTTGGTTGCACTAGAAATACTTGTGGAAAAAATTATAATTTAATTGTGTGTGAAACTAATGTGATATATGTTAATAGTAGGAATTTGTCGTCAGTGAAGGACAAAATCTGTTGTATTTCTTACAATTTCAATAAAAGTATAACTAATGATCTAGTGTATTTTCGTGTTATTAAAAAAAACAGATATGACCCTTCATACCAGATGCGTGCGTTAACAGTTATTTACTACACTCGAATATGTTTAAGTAGCAGTATACAATACAATGCAATTAGTAATGTGTGATAGATTACAGTTTATAACTACAAGAGGTTCAAAATTGTCTTTGCTTTAGTACGAGAAAGCAAACATTTATGCGTTAAACAGGCTACACATTAAGTTGAAGTTAGTTATTAACTAGGCACTTTTGTTAATTACGACTGGATTTCTATAATGCATTTTTTATAAAATACCCTCATAATTTGGTGTGCGTTGACACACGGTGAAGCAAAGGAATACAATGTGTGGTAAAAATACAACATTTAAAACATGTTTTTGTTTATACAATTCAAGTAACCACAAAAGTGCAGTAATATGTAAATGTAAATAATTGCTGTAACACAGCAGTTACTTGTCATAGTTTAATTGCAATACTAGTTTCACTGCAAATAAATTAGGTCACGACGTAATTATTGAGAGAATCTGGATTAAACTGTTCTATGCGTTTTCTTTGAATATCCATAAAACGGGGGCCCATTTCTTCGAATTTCAATTTTTCCAAAGGCTCCAGTTTCATACAGTCCATCATCAGATTAAATCTTAAATAAATCAAAGCATCGTTCAACATTCTTGAATATAAATTATCATGCAATTGCTTACTTGAGATTAGCTAAACAGAGTAACAAAATAAGGTTCTCACATATCATCGTTCCCAAATGTTGGCATCATTAATCGGAGTCCAGCAACAAGATCATCTACAAAGTCACTTGTCCAGTTTCTTCCAGGATAGGGAATCGTTCTAAGGGAAAATATTTCATAGAGCGTCACACCAAAAGACCAAACATCAGACTAAATAGAATATTCCGAGTCACGCAAAGATTCAATTGCCATCCATTTCCACGGCAATGGAGTCTGTAGTCATTGAATTAGATTTTCAAAATTGTACAGTAAAAGGCAGTAGAATATTGGAAAGTTTTGAATTGTGTTTCTTGCCTTTGTTTTCTTCTTGTAGGTTGAGTAGTTGAGTTGGCGGAAAAGACCAAAATCGCTAATCTTGGCAATGTTTCCTTCTGTTATTAAAACATTTCTGGCGGCTAAATCTCCGTGAATTACCTGGTAATAATTGTTGAAATTGTGCTTTTATTTGGTGTAACATAATAGCGGTATTCATGATTCCACTATATCTGTTTTTTGCGCTAAATAGTTTTGCACTATAACAGGAAAAAACATGTAAAATTTTGAACGCACCAACGTGTAATCTACTATAACGTTTGTAATGATTTTGTCGCCATAGGTAACACATACTGCACATATTAAATTCAAATATTTGAAAAATTAAATTTCAATGACAGGTTGCAATCTCCATGGTGATAAATATCAGTCGCTATATTGCGCTTTATCTTGCTTCTTTTGTTACGCTATAGTGCGAAAGTGCTATAGTGCCAAAAATAGTTATAGCGAAATCATGAATACCGCTAATTAAATTATTAGCATTACAAGTTATAAAATACAAAATAAAGATGTAAATGTTAAAGAAAATAAAACATAATTCAAAATCATGTGTATTAGTAGTAGGTTCTGAACAGATTCGTTGGTATTTCCCGCAGTTTCAGCGCCGCACGGCTCTTTCGCGCTGAAAAAACCGCACAGAAAATATCCGAAAAACCGCACGGCGGATTGCAAATTTGCGAATTTTTGGCGGGTTTGCGATTTTTTTTTTGCGAATTTTAACCGGATCGGGTTAATTCCGGAACGAATCAGTTCGAAGCGGACGTACATAGTGGATATATAGTGCTATATGTTGAAGAGTGTTGCTAACCTAACCTAACCTAACTTAACCTATCTCTTAACCTAACCTAACCTATCCCTTAACCTCACTTAAACCTAACCCAACCTAACCTCACCTAAACCTAACCTAACCTAACCTAAACATGTCAATTTTTCGGCGAGTTGCGAATTTTTGCTAGTTCTGACGGGTTGCAGCGGGTTGCAACTTGGCATGTAGCGAATTTGGCGGATTCCGCACAGCATGTCGCTATTTTCTGCCAATCAATACTATGTGCCGCCACTGAAGCCTGTCGTTTATTCCGCCAACCAATACTACGTCCCGCTATTGTGTCTGCTATTTCCCGCCAATCAATACTATGTCCCGCCACTGCAGGCTGTCGCTTATCCCGCTAATTAATACTATGTCCCGCCACTGCAGGTTATTGATCATCCCGCCGCTCCCGATATCTCTCTTGACGTCCTAAGCTTAGGCTGCAGGAAGCCCTGGCCTGAAGAAAGTCTGCTCTCGGCTTGAGCCCGCCAGTGCCCTGGGGCCGCCATTGTGTCCTAGGACCGCCACTGCCCTGGGTTCGTCATGATGTCCTGGGACCTCTGCTTACCTTGGTTTGTCATGGTGTCCTGGATCCGCCATTACCTATAGCCTGCTTGAGTATGTTATTGGCTCTCACTCTCATTGGCCCCGCCCCCTGAGTCCGCCATTGACCCTCTGACTCCTGAGTCCGCCATTGACTCCGACCAGTGAGCCCACCCTCTAAGTCCGCTATTGTACCTTGTATCGGACGATGACTCACACCTCTCGCCCTCGTTGACATGCACCCGACTGTCACCCCATCGATCCAGTCTCCTCGCGTATTCCCTCTCGTCACCGTGCTCATGGATTCGTACCTCATTTCCATCTCAACGCACCTGCCATTCGTACCCTCTGCGTCGGCAACCGCAACTGTATGCATCCTACACTGTGAGCGTGCTGCGTTTATTTTATACAGAGCTTGTGTTACATGAGTTTACACTTTACCTGTGCAGATTAAAGTCTGTATTTCTCGCCCTTGCCCTCTATGCATAGCTCTATCCTTTTCGACACACGCCTCTGGCTTAACTCTTTTTTGCTTCTGTCTATGTATAGAGGATCGTAAATGTACAATAAATGCAATGTTGAGAACAACATTCATAATATTATTTTTTAAAAGTAGATGTGTCATTTTGCATTTACCAAAGATGTGAGTGAAACATTTTACACTTTTTACAAGTATGTAAATAAAACGTGTTGTACTTTTCTAAAACATGTAGGTGAAACGTTCTGCATCTTTTGAAAATATGTAAATGAAACATTTTACACTTTTTAAAAGTATGTAAATGAAAAGTTCTGCACATTTTAAAAACATACAAATAAAATGTTTTACACATTTTCAAAGTATGTAAATGAAACATTTGCCAGTTTCAAAAAATATGTAAATAAAATATTTTACACATCCTAAAAGCATGCAAACAAAATATTTTTCAATTTTTTCAAATATGTAAATAGAAGTTTTTGCAATTTTTAAAGTATAGAAATTAAATATTTTGCATTTTAAAAATAATTTGACACTTTGAAAAAATATAAAGTTTGTGCTTAGAGCTCAATTTGAATTTCTAAATTTCCTTTATGAATTAAAATTTAAAATTTCCACAATAATTTTTAGCTGGACAGGGAAAAAACAACGGTTTGCCTATAGATTTAATTGCACGCTTTTCGTTTTTAATTCGAACTAAACAAAGTTTTTGACATTTTTGTATTAAACAAATATAATGACACAGATGGTTTTCTTTGCAATTAATTGAACAATATAAGCTATTGTTCTCAATAAAAAACTTTTCATTTTCCTTATTATACTTCCGAATTTTGTCCCATAATGTAAATGCACTATTTTGTTCTGTTTTCTCAAAAACTGTTTCTGCTTTTAAGTTCAAACTAAATTTGTTGCTAGTTGGAAAATAAACACTATTGCTGCAAATAGTACAATCCTGGTTCATTGCTAGAGTATGCTAATTAAACGAAGGTTTGAGAAAGTGTGAAGCCAGCTGAGCCCTATAAGTCAAAATACAGCATAAAAAAATTAACCAGTGCAACATATGCCAACAAAAAAAACACTACGTGACTGTAATAACAACCAGTTGGTTGTGCACCTCATTGTTTTCAATTTCGGTATATTACTCACTTTTAGAGTGTTTTTGGTTTACAATGAAACATATACAACTAGATGAATATGTGTGTATATATTGTAATATGAGTTGCCCTACACCCGCCTTCTTGAAAACGCACATGGATCTTTTTCACAACTTTCCTGTAAAAAACGGGTTAAAAAAGCAAAACGTAAAAGATTTGTCAACTATAATTGATAATGACTACAGTTTATTTGGTTTCACTGAATTACATTTTTATTCGGGTTTTGGTTTATTTATTCGATTAATCCTTGCCGGTCTGTACTTTTCGTCAATTATTCACAATAGTTCTACAAAATAAGTGAAAACCGTCAATTTGTGTGCATTAAATTCAACTTTGTATGTTAAAGTTCGAAAAAGTGAGTGAATAATATATTGACAACAGCGTTGTAAATATCTGTAAATATTATACTGACAAGTGTGTGAATTATTTGTAAACAAGATAAAGGTAAAAAAAATCCAAATACTGAAAATAATTTTTAAAAAACACAAAAGGTTGCAGAAATATTTTACTAATTCTAAAATAACTACCAGAAAATACAAATAATTTATTTTAAAAGCAAATTAAAGATATATTAATCTTTAGATTTTTTGTAGACATAATCTTGAATTGTTAGGTAAGTATTAGTATTAAATTAACAATTATTTATTATCCAATTGACTAACTAAAATATGCACTGCTCCTAAACAGTTTAGAAATTTTAACTACAATGTCTTATATTTTCTCTGCTTCACAGTTATAAACATGATAAGGAAGTCAAAGGATTTTATAAAAGAACTTAGTGAGAAATATATTTTATGTTGTTTTCTATCTTTAAACATACCTACACTTATCTACATTTATAGTTCCTATACATCTCCACATTTCTATGTTTTTGCTAAATTAAAATGATAAAAGCGAATAAAAGTAATTTATACTTTGACTAATTACATATAAAAACTATAAACTATAAAAGTATTAAGTATCGTTCATGAAGAATAAAAATAATCTATATCTGATTTTTATTAGCAAGAATTAAAATGAGCTATGTCATTCAAAAAGAAATGAAAATGTTAATGTTAAAAGTTTTCTGACCTGCAAAATGTTCTAATTTCATGTTTTCGAAAAGTGCATAATAATTTATTTACATACTTTTTGAAAAGTGCAAAATGTTTTGTTTTTAATAAAAAGTTTCATTTACATTGTTTTTTTTAAATCTGCATGTGACATTTAAACGATCTGCGCGAGTAGCATATAGTGAAATGTTATTCGCAAGGCATATCGTAATCATTGCAGTTTTATACTTTATAGACAACATTGTCTAGCAGAGACAAATGTATTTTTTTTACTGTCAATTCGAATCAAATATTGACATTTCTGCATGTGATATTAGGATTCAAAAGACGGACTGGTGCATTGACTGAGCATTGCATTTGTACATTTTTGCTCAAAATTTTCAAAACCTGGCAATGACACTTGATAAATAATTGTGCCCACTGCTATTCTCAGCTAGAGAGGGTTTTAAACAAATTCAAGGAGAGCATACAGCGGAAAGGATTGATATAACTGGAATTCCGCTGGTATTGGTAAAATAAAAGAATGAAACTAAGTCTCTTGGGACTCTTCGAAAAATTATCAAGTCGCTGCATGGATTATCTACAACAATTGACTTGTATCGTGAGGAAATTTCACGCGTTGACATGCTTCTTGAAATGGTAAGTTTATAATACTATTACATATTGTAAACTATAGACATGCATTTGCCTAAAAGTAAATAAAAGTGTGATTTCACAATGATTGAATGCACTTTTTGTTTAGCTGAATATGATACTTAACAAACCGTCCTCTTCAGCAACGTCGTCATAAGCTTTAGATAATGAGCACTTAAATAAAATGGAAACGGTAGCAAATTACCCTCAAAGTAGTCCAACATCTCTAAACTAAAGTAAATCACAATCGGAATGCTCTGGACCCTGCTCAACTAAGCGAAAGTCAAGTTCAGTCAACACGAAAATGATTGAAACTAAGCACAGCTCAAAGAATTATTTAGAAAATTGTATGGAAATCGATTTCCAGTTAGACGATTCTAAATCATCGCGTAACCATCTAATTTTTTCACTTGAATTGGTAAGATATAAGCATAGGACGCTAAAGATCTAAATTTTGTTAAACTCAGATAGTAGGTAATAGTATTTGTTTTAGAAATATATTTAATTAGATGCCTACTAGATACTTTGCATCACAATAGATTTCTACTTTGTACTTTTAAGTTTTTGTGTCGACGATTCCATCAAATAATTTGTTGGGATTAGTATGCTTATGAAATAAAGCATATCGTCTGTGAAGAACCAAAACGACCAATATTCAATCTAAGCTGCAATCAAAATGAGCTATTTCATAATGTGAGAAACATGTGTAAACTGTTAATAAGGAGTTTGCGAAAAGTGAAAAGTTTTGTATTTAGTTTCTTTCTAATCATATTTAATTATGTTTGTAGATAGTTGATACTGTTTTTAGTCAAAAAATGGATATAGGTCATTTTGATTCTTAAATCCTTTCACTGTGACTTTCACTTCTCCTACCCTTGCCGATCCTTTCTACTACCTACTTCATTACAGTGCAATCCAAAGCAGTCACATCGGTTTTTTGACAGCGACTTCCAGGGCGCGTATTTTTAACGAAGTCTCACCCTCAGTCTCCTTAAACAAAACATTAAGTATCTCTCTCTTTCTCTGTTCCAATTTTAATTTTCAAAAACATGAGTAAGTTCTTAAATTGTTCATCAAACACGTTATATAAACACTATTACTGGTAAATACTAGTTACTAAGCATGTAGATAGTGTTTAATGAACATGTTTGATAAACAATTCAAGAACTTACTGATTACATTACAGGTGACTGCTTAAGTTGTATGGAGATTAAGCGGTTGTGGGTGCACCTACTCAACCAAACCACTACCTGCCTGACGAATATTTGGGAGATGGGGTTGAGGTTTTAGAAGTCGTCCAGGATCGGGAAAACTGCCGTGCTTCACTGCTTCAATGATGCAGAGGATCATAGCTCTAACTCAGGTAAATTGTTTAATTTCCATGTTTTTGAAATGTGTAAATCGTTCTATTTACATGTGTTTCAAAGTGCTCAATGTGCTATTCGCATGTTTTTAAAATGTACAAATAGTTCTATTTACATGTGTTTCAAAGTGCTCAATGTTCTATTTACATGTTTTTGAATTGTGCTAAATGTGCTAATTCCATGTTATTAAAAGTCTAAAATGCTCTATTTTCATGTGTTTGAAGGTGGTTAATGTGCTAATTCCATGTTATTGTAAGTTCAAACTGCTCTATTTTCATGTTTTCAAAAGTCCAATTTGTTCTATTTACATCTTCTTAAAAGTGTAAATTGTTCTATTTTCATGTTTTTAAAATGCAAAATCGGTTTATATACATGATTTAGAACTGCTCAATGTTCTATTTACATCGTTCAGAAATGTGTGAAATGATGTTTTTACTTGATCGAGAAAAGTGCTCAATAATTTATTCACATCTTTTAGAAATGTGTAAAATGTCCTATTTTCATGTTTTTGAAGGTGCCTAATGTTCCATTTACATTTTTTTGAAATGTGTAAATTGATTTTTTACTTGATTTAGAAAAGTGTTTAATGTTCTGCTCACATGTTTTTGAAATGCCTAATGTTCCATTTACATGTTTTTCCAAGTGTAAAATGTCCTATTTTTATGTTTCCAAGAGTGTTCAATGTTCCATTTCCATGTTTTTAAAAGTGTAAAATGATCTTTTTACATGGATTTTGAAAATTGTAAAATGATTTTTTACTTGATTCAGAAAAGTGTTAAATGTTCTGTTCACATGTTTTTCGAAGTGTTAAATGTTCTATTTACATGTTTTTCAAAGTGTAAAATGTCCTATTTTCATGTTTCCGAAAGTGTTCAATGTTCTATTTCTATTTTTTTGAAGTGTAAAATGTAACATTAACATGTTTTTGAAATGTGTAAAATGATTTTTTCACTTGATTCAGAAAAGTGTTTAATGTCCTATTCACATGTTTTTAAAATGGTCAATGTTCTATCTCTATGTTTTTAAACTGTGTAAAATGATTCGTTTTATTTTGCAGGACTCTACATCGGTGTTGGTGTTGCAGCTGGCTTGCTGATTGTTGCAGCTTTGAGATTTGCCATCTTTCGTTTCTATCGTCATTGGGATTACGAAAATTTGAACGATGATATAAAGATGCAACCCATAATTCCACCACTTGAACCTCATCCTTACCCTGAAGCTGCTGTTGCTGCTTAACAGGCTAACGCAATTCTTCAAGAGATAAATCTTCTGGATGAGGAGGGGATAGAAGTACTATACCATAGTCCCCGTCATCGAGAACAACAACAACAACAGCTTTAAGTTTCGAATTCACTCTAAGATCTTCCAGTTGTTCTAATTCTGCCGGTCCAAGTTCCAAATCCGAATCCGAATCAAAATCTTAACCCGGAACCCGAACTAAAACCTAAAGCGAAACCCGCACCGAATCCAAATCCGAATCCTATCTATGAAAGGGATGAGCCTGCTCGGATTGAGTGGGATTTATATGAAAAATGGGAAAGGACAAGGTCAAGCCGATTTACTATGCCACCGGTTTGGTTCGGCCAGGACTAGTAAAAGTCGACAAGCACATTTTATATATATACCTACATTTGGTTTTGCATTTTACAAGTTATATCTTTATTTATTATTACTAATTAAAAATACACTTTTTCATTTTTTAAACTTTAAGCGATACTGATTCTTCCGAATTTGTATCTGAATTTTATTTGTAATAATTAGTCCGATTTAAACATTTAAAACTATTTATAAGTGTATTAATTATTGGTCATGCATCTACAAGATTTGTACGGGCGCGTTTAGCTTAGTATCTTCACTTGTACTGCAAAGTACTACCTAAAAAGTGTGTTGTTTCTTAGCTTATTTAAGATGACCGTTATTGACGTGTTTTCTAGACATCCGACATGTAATTTTTGTCTATTATGTTTAGATTTTGTTATACGAAATAAAATATTCTAGAAAATGACGTAATTATACTCGTTATACTTTTTCAGGACTTATAAACCAAATGTGAGTTTTTATTAAAGCATAACATTTTTTTTTCATCAACCTAATCATTGTGTAAATGGCTATCTTCAACATTGAATGTCATCATTATCTCTGCATATCCATTGATCCAACCTATAAAGTGATTTATGGACGACCCGTTGGCAGTTTAGCTGTTAATGTTTAATTATCAGTTTAATGTTGCTCAGACATTATTGATGGCATGACATATACTCGTTCACTCGTCAATGCTCTAGCAATACATTATTTGCAATGTGAGTCAAAATATGCATTGCTCTTAAACGGCTCGGAAATTGTACAAGTCTTCAGTCTTCACTCAGACTTCATCTGTCAATTTTTCTCTTTTCTTGTTACTAAGCTTTACGCTTAAAAAACATCTTAACAAGAATTTTATTTAATAAGGCTAACAGGTTTAGATGTTAACTTTAATAGGTTTAAAAGTAAAAATATTTGAGAGTGGGGAAATGGTTAGCCACGTGTAACAGCGCTGTTGTTACGAAACCCAACAACAAATCTGTTAAAATCTGCAGTAAACATGTTAAAGCATTTATTTCACTGTATATGTAAGCTAAACTAGCAGCCCGTTACTAAATGTCTTGCGTCAGTCCAATGGAGAACGCTGGAAGGTATCTAAGTATGACGAAGGTTGCGGGTTTGAATCTAAGTTTTGGTGTTATTTTTTTAACTAATAAAATCATTCAACAAAATTAGCTGTTGGGTGATCTAACGGTGATTTCAGTAAGCCAATATAACAGGTTTATCGGTAAATCTGTAACTGAAATTCATATTGTCAGCGGTTACAGCCTTTAAGGAGTAACAGTGAAATCAGTAACAAATTAACCGTAAAGTAGTGAATTCATCTATATTTGTCTAAGCATGTATAGTCGTTTTTCTCGTTGCGTCTTGTAAAGTGAAGCAACCGTAAATGCAGTTTACCTAAGTATAGTATAATCTTGGTACGGAAAAATGTATTCGTTCAACGCATTGATTAGAGAGACGGAAAATAATACATCAAAGTCTGTTTTGGTTTTAGATTAAAAATTTTTTTGGCACTTTCATGCACTTAAATGTGTATCAATAAAAGCTCGATTGGATTTACTTTTTTCCTGCCTAATTAACAGTAAAATATATTAAAACGTCTGTTTAAGGCAGGAGATTTACGAAATAATAATAAAAAAAAACTGATACCAATAAGTAAGGCTATAAAACAATAGTAATGACGGTATACAAGAATATCGCATTTCATTTCATTCCTTCAATTCCTAAATAAGCACAGACAGACTATAGACCTAAAGCAACGGGCAGTGGTTACAGAATAAGTGTGAACCAGGAGTCTGAAGTAGGTGCTGAGCTTACTTCGAATATCATTAGCTTCAACAAAAGTGTAAGACCTTTTAGGAATAGTTAAAGATAGTATAGTGAAGGATTTTGACCATAACAGTAAAAATTACAAATTCCTGAAGTACATAGCCCATTTTGACAGCATGGTATTTTTCCATTATCGTGTGAAAACACTGAATTACACAGAAAGTTAGTGGTAGAAAAGCATACACAATCAGAACGGAATGCTTCTAAACTTTTAAGGAGCAATGCATATTTTGGGAGTAGATAATGCGAGTGAATGAGTATATGTCGTGCCTTCATGCAACATTTTTGAAATACTCGACCGATTTTTAAGATTGCTATATCATTTAAGTGATCTTAGAATAAGACTCAAACTACTTATTATATTTTAAAGACCTCATACAACAATTTTTAGATGTTTTTAAATAAAAGGTTTTTTTAATATTTTTTAAAAGTATGCAGATAGAAAAAAATTATATTTTAATTCTACTAATGATTATCGCGCGAATAATGTATCGTGTATATACATTTGCAGTGGGTGACTGATAGTTTTAACTTTTAGATTTAGCGGCAAATTAAAAAACTTGAAGTTTTTGGTTTGCAAAAGTTGGTTAAAACTAACGTAGTGCGCACATACGTCATCCGTTGTTTGGAATCTTAATACCAATCTATCAGCGGCTATAAGTTTTGACAAAATGACAATAAAAAATTGTACGAAATATCGAATTTAAGATTTAGCGGGAAATTCAAAGTGCTTTATGTTAAACCTGCAGCTCACAAAAGCAATGTATTTTTTTTTAACAGAACCTGCTTTAAATAATTTAGGCTTGCTAAGAAAATAATAAATACCTTTATCTCACTAACACCAGAGAATTTTATTTCAACATTTTTTCACAGCAAATATATGCCTGGCTATTAAAAGTTCAGGAAAGATATAATCCGAGTAGGAACAATCTGCAGGTAGGAAAAGTCCGGCGAAGGAAACAAGCTGCTGGGATGTGTGCAGCAAACAGTATATTTCCCTGTCCTAATTATAGAATTAAAGTATAAGTGTAGTCTGCAATGGACCTATCGATGGCTTGAGCAACAGTATCATACTGTGTGGGATCCCTTCAAACACAATACAATGCAACATTACCTCGCCGTAAGCTAAATAATACAGACATAAATAATTTTTGTGACTGTAACATTTAAATAGTCTGTGCGACTACCTACATCCAACATTAATCAATTTTCATGCGATTTTGTTATTTGATGCATGTCAGGTAAACAAAACAGTGATTTGTCATTTAGGAATGGGAACATTATGTAAAAAACATACCTTGCGTATAATTTAACTATTTTTTTTAAACATTTGAATTCATTAATTACGTATCTGTATCCTTGATTGCATCCATAATATAGACCTATTATGAGTTAGTACTCATTACTGGTTAATATAACATTCATCGCCATACCGTGTACATATAGATATGCATTAGCATCATTTTGGCAATAAATGTAAAATTAACCAACTTAGTAAAATATGCATTGCTCTTAAACGGCTCAGAAACTAATCATTGGTAACGACTCGACTAATTATTAAATACGTTTGCTTCAAATTATAATAATACTGAAAAATGAATAGTTTAATCGATGTTTATTGCAAAACTTATAAAAACCAAGTATGTAAATAAATTAAAAAAATTGTAATATATAATTAATTTACACTTTAGTTTAATACACTAAAATTATAATTTGCAATTGAATATAATTTGAAATTAAACCAAAAACCTAATATGCAATGCAAAATGTGTGCAGTATATATAAACTACTTTTCATGGTGCAGCACTATTTAGGTATGCTGTGGTAAACTAACAAATACAAACAAAATATAGCAATTATTCCACGAAAAAATAATAAACATGTTAAAAAATCTTTACATTTTTATAAGATTTATTAAACATTAAGCAAACTAAGCAATTAATTCATTAGGCATTCCCCATTAGCTGCAAAAAAAATAAATCCATGACATAATTTGTCAAAAATAGGAAAGCTGGAAACTGTTTTAACTAAAAGCGTGTCTCCTGAATGGTCCAAAAGACTCGAGCCAGTCGGATTCCGTCTCCGCGAACATTGTCATAGACTGGAGCTGTAGGAGTTGGATTGAGCTTTTCCGCCGCTGTTGCATGACTGCACTCCTGTTTAGGCTGCAAAAAGCAAGCAATGAATAATTACAAATTGATTCAAGTTATATTATATACACAACATTCTACACAATACATATCAGGTAAATAACACATATTAATACACTGATTATACACACATTCAAAAATAAACCAAGGGAGAAGACGAGGTACAATGCAGGTGAATTATATATCCTGACACTTCATAATTTGCTTGTTACATACATTTTTTATATGATACATAATAATAATACAATGTTCCTTGGTTCTCACAGCCAATGTTTCAACATCCTCTCGACGGGTGGGGAGACGTTGCGTCTCCAAAAGCCGGAACCGGTTGCATGTGTTCTTTACGCACATCCAAACAAAGAGTCCGAACACAGCTAGCAAAAGCAACCCGCCACCGACTCCTCTAAGAATGACAGGAACTTGCCAATAAGTATCCATAAGGCAGACGTCAACATTTGTATCGATCTCGTAAAGCCAGTCATGAACTCTTTTCACATCAGACTCGCAGTACTTCTCTGCCGTCGTCAGATGTACGAAATAACATTTAAGCTTCACGCAAGCATCGCAAGCAAGACCCATGCAATCTATGAAAACAAACAATAACAACATCTGCCAATTAAACACTGTGTATTACTTTTTCACCTACACTGCATCACCTGTTTAACTTACAAAAACAACACCTGAATTTTTTACCAGGTAGTAAATATATGAATAATAATAGTAACACTTACGCGCCATTGTTTTCCCAATTCTCTTGCTTCCCTTGCTTTCCACAGAAATAAATAATACGAACGATACAAGAGCTCCTGACATACTGACCTACATCTCGTCATCTCTGTATTTCTCACCCTCTTGGTTCACCAAACAATAAAATTTTATGTATCTCTCAATAATTATTTTAACTCTTATCCCGATTCGGTTTTAGTTTACACAATCTTTACTGTTGATCATTCCAGTTCGAGAATCACGTACTACTTGCTTTCAATGTGGCCCACTCGGCAGTATGGAGACTGTTGGCAGACCAGCTCCTATACCAAATTATTAATTTTACAGACCTAATTTATTTCAGCAAGAAACTCTATACCTACTAGTGTATCCGTCATGTAACTGTTTTCGATAGCTAGCCACCTTGTTGTCACACACATAGCACTTGAACTGGCTGACTCAACATGTTTCAGCTTCAGTCAAAAATAACAACTAACAATTATGAGGCATACCATATACAACTTACAATATCTACACATGTATCTAGACAGTATATCTGACTTTTTTATCTTCATAATGACAAATACAAGTTCAAAAGTTAAATTGCTTTACCTAAACTTCCTTCGTTCCTCCTCACACACGCACAATCACAGTATCACTTCGCTCTTTTCCTGCACACACACAATCACATGGCTGCTGTAACCATCTAACATTTTCTCCAGCATCGTTCGCCCCTAAATCATTCGTGGATTAACTCCCTTCCTAGTTTTACATGCGTTACATTACAATAAAGTAATTAACTTTTTAGTCACTCGTATCCCATGTACGTACAGCTCTTTTAATCCTCAAAACCGTTGCACATTTGAGAACTCCCTCGTCTACTCCTATCGTAACCAACATATAATTTATTTCCTTTATTTTTCGACTGCATCGGGTTCATTACCACTACCATTTAGTTCTATCTATTTCATTATTATGAACTATACATATCGTACATAGTATATGAATATATTTTATCACACTTTGCATACGATTGTGAATATGAATTGCATTCGTCTTTTATCACCCCGTTCACATCTTAACGACAGCAATTTACATTCGGATTATTTCTGTTACTACAAAGGCTTACTTAACCTACGTTATTCCTTTACGCATATACAAAACTGTACCTACATTACTGTCTGTATTTCATCTCCGCATCTGTGATCACACCAAAAATTTACAATTTTTAAAAGTATAAGTGCGAAATGTTTCATTCGCATATTTTAGAAATGTGTAAATTGATTTTTTTAAATATTGTAAAAAAACGTTTTGTAAAAGTTCAAAATGTTTTATTTGCATGTTTTTAAAATGTGTAAATTGATTTTTTTAAATAATGTAAAAACACGTTTTGTGAAAGTTCAAAATGTTTTATTTGCACGTTTTTAAAATGTGTAAAATAATTTGTCTGCGTGTTTTTAAAATGTGTGAAATGTTTTACCTACATATTTTAAAAAAGTATAAAATGTTCTATTTACATATTTTAAAATTTGTGAAATAATTAAGAAAATTGCAAAATGATTTTTGTGAAGATTGAAAAATATTTTTAAAAGTTGAAAAATGATTTTAAAAAAATTAAAATGCAAAAAGTTTTATTTAAATACTTTTATTAAATGAAAAATGTTTTTATTTACATATTTTTTTAAAGTGTCAAATGATTTTTAAAATAGAAAATATTTTATTCCCATACTTTAAAAATTGCAAAAACTTCTATTTACATATTTGAAAAAACTGAAAAATATTTTGTTTGCATGCTTTCAAGATGTGTAAAATAATTTATTTACATATTTTTTGACACTGGCAAATGTTTCATTTACATACTTTGAAGATGTGTAAAATATTTTATTAGTATGTTTTTAAAATGTGCAGAACTTTTCATTTACATACTTTTAAAAAGTGTAAAATGTTCCATTTACATATTTTCAAAAGATGCAGAACGTTTCACTTACACGTTTTAGAAAAGTGCAGAACGTTTTATTCACATACTTGTAAAAAGTTTAAAATGTTTCACTCACATCTTTGGTAAATGCAAAATGACACATCTACTTTAAAAAAATATTATGAATGTTGCATTTAACATTGCATTTATTGTACATTTACGATCCTCTATACATAGACGGAAGCAAAAAATAGTTGAGCCAGAGGCGTGTGTCGGAAATGATAGAGCTATGCATAGAGGGCAAGGGCAAGAAATACAGACTTTAATCTGCACAGGTAAAGTGTAAACTCATGTAACACAAGCTCTGTATAAAATAAACGCAGCAAGCTCACAGTGTAGGATGCATACAGTGGCGGTTGCTGACGCAGAGGGTACGAATGGCAGGAGCGTTGAGATGGAAATGAGGTGCGAATCCATGAGCACGGTGACAAGAGGGAATACGCGAGGAGACCGGATCGATGGGGTGAGAGTCAAGTGCATGTCAACGAGGGCGAGAGGTGTGAGTCATCGTCCGATACAAGGTACAATAGTGGACTCAGAGGGTGGGCTCACTGGTCGGAGTCAATGGCGGATTCAGGAGTCAGAGGGTCAATGGCGGACTCAGGAGTCAGACGGCCAATGATATACCCGAGAGGCAATGGCGGTCTCAGGAGTCGGAGAGTCAATAGCGGACTCAGGGGGCGGAGCCAATGAGAGTGAGAGCCAATGACATACTCAAGCAGGCTATAGGTAATGGCGGCTCAAGGACACCATGACTAACCAAGGTAAGCAGCGGTCCTAGGACATCATGACGAGCCCAGGGCAGTAGCGGTCCCAGGACACAATGGCGGCCCCAGGGCACTGGCGGGCTCAAACCGACAGCAGACTTTCTCCAGGCCAGGGCTTCCCGCAGCCTAAGCTTAGGACGTCAAGAGAGATGGCGAGAGCGGCGGGATAATCAATAACCTGCAGTGGCGGGACATAGTATTGATTGGCGGGATAAACGACAGGCTACAGTGGCGGGACATAGTATTAATTGGCGAAAAATAGCAGACACAGTGGCGGGACATAGTATTGAATGGCGGGAAATACCAGACACAATGACGGGACATAGTATTGATTGGCAGGATAAACGACAGCCTGCACTGGCGGGACATAGTATTGATTGGCGGGATAAACGACAGCCTGCAGTGGCGGGACATAGTATTGATTGGCGGGAAATAGCGACATGCTGTGCGGAATCTGCCAAATTCGCTATCCGCCAAGTTGCAACCCGCCGCAACCCGTCAGAATTAGCAAAAATTCGCAATCTGCCGAAAAACCGACATGCTTAGGTTAGGTTCAGATGAGGTTAGGTTAGGTTTAGGTGAGGTTAAGGGATAGGTTGAGGGATAGGTTAGGTGCGGTTAAGGGATAGGTTAGGTTAGGTTAGGTTAGGTTAGCAACACTCTCCAACATATCTATACTACTATTTTAAGAGTGGTGTTGGTGTCCGGTCAAGTCACCGCTGATTGGCTAACGAGGAAGGTCAGCGGTGATTTTGATTGGCTAAGGGTAAGGGAAAGAGAGGGCGAATGGTGATTGGCTGTGGGTAAGGTCAGCAGTGATTGTAATTGGCTAAGGATACGGGAAAGAAAGGGCCAATGTGAATTGGCTGTGGAGGCCGAGTAGGCTGAACTGGATGGAAGTAGTAAAAATTAAAAATACTCTACATTCTATAGTCGACTATAGTAAAGCACTGCACTTCCGAAACCAGTAAGCGCAAAAATATTAAAAAGGAATTTGAAATAAAAATAAAATTATTACGTTATACAAATTAAAAATATTCAAAAAATGAAAAATTATTTTTTTTAATTAATTATATAATCTACAAATTTTAGTTTTTGAGAATCAACAACTAATGAATAATACTGTGGAACTGTCAAATTGTATGAGAAGAGGTTGTCACTATTGCTATGGCGTGGATATTGGGATTCACTTTATTCAGCTGTTATAAAAAAGAATAAAAAAGAAAACCACAAAATATTATTTTTTGTCAGTATTAATAAATTAATATTGTTTTTCCAACTTCGAATTGATTTTGAAGTTAAGTACTTTTTTGTATTAGTACTACTGCCACACACTTCACAGATTTACAGAAACAGAGTTCCACCGCCATTACCACTAGACAATAGTAATGAAAATGTTAATCAGGTCGCTGGCGACCTAGCCTTATTCTAGTAGCACTATATATCCAGTATGTACGTCTGCTCCGAACTGACCTTATCCGGAATTGACCCGATCTGGTTAAAATTTGCAAAAACAAATTCGCAAATTCGCAAAAAATTCGCAACCCGCCGTGCTGTTTTTCGAATATTTTCTGTGCGGTTTTTTTGGCTCGAAACTGTGCGGTTTTTTCAGCGCAAAACCCGCCGTGCGGCGCCGAAACGGCGGAAAATTCCAACGAATCTGTTCAGAACCTACTACTTGTATCTATCTGCACCTTTTTTTAACCAAGAAATGCCATTCCAAGCGAGACCTGCTGAGCCCACTTAAGAAGGTCCAATGTTGTTAGAAAAGGTAAGTTTGAGTTTGAGTTTGAGTTTGAGTTTAGCTTTATTAAAATAGTCAAGTACTTCAACCTACAGCTGTTTTTCAAGAACGGACTCACAACACGAAGATAAAAACTCTCCTTAAATTAGATTATAAGCAAATTATAAATAGTGGACAGAACAAACAATCATAAATTACAATTCAGTTTACAAACAATAGAAATCTAAAAATAGATCATACAAAATTTATAGGGGTTGATACATAAAATATGTGCGTTGTTTCCTAGTTGTTAAATAATGTTTATACAAATTGAGTTTAAAAATGCCAACATGATTAACTTCATTCTCTTCATCACATTTAACATCAAGAGGTAAATTATTCCATAAATCAATACATCGATACACAGGTGACTTCCTTCCACATTGAGTTCTAAATTTAGCATAATCGAGGAGCTTATTATTACTAGACTTCGTAACTCTAGTGAATTTCTTAAATTTAAAAATCCCAACTAGACTCTGAATGTCAGACCCATATTTCATTAACTTACATAAGAATATTGAACCTAAATAGTTAATACGCTCAATGACCGACAATGAATTTGTGAGCTGTAATAATATTGACTCATCGATGCCTTTTTTCTTTGAATAAATTATAGGAGAATCACTAAAGAAAACAATCATGCGATTAATTGTGTTTTGAATTACTTGCAGATTTGAGGACGATTGTGCTACCCAAATAATAGAGCAATAATCCACTATCGATAATACAAATGCATTCATCATTACAACAGAAGTTTTTAAATCAAGAAATTGCTTAACGCTAGTTATAGCACCTATAGCACCACACACTCTATTACATACATATACGTAATGCTCTTTAAAACTTAGCGTATCATCTATAATTATCCCAAGATAGCGAAATGTATACATTCTTTCAATATCATAACCATCACACTTTAAATAAATATCACAATCGTTTGGTAATTTAGTATCGTTAGGCTTATGAAATACCATATATTTAGTCTTGTTTACATTAATACTTAGACTATTTTCACGAAACCATAAATTTAGATTGTTCGAACAGGTTTGCATTGTATCCATCATTACATTAAAGTTATTATTATAAAAGTACATGACAATATCGTCTGCATCCAGCATAAAGCGTACACCTTCCGTTATAGCTTCGGAAAGTTTGTCGATGTAATTAATGAATAACAAGGGAGCAAGCAATGACCCCTGGGGAACTCCTGCTTTAAGATCATAATATGCATCAGACAGATAACCACCAACCTTTATTTTAAAGTTTCTATCCCGCAACATATCTGTTAGCAACTTGAAAAGATGATTATCTATTTTATAAACGTCTCTGAGCTTAATTAGCAACTTAAGGTGGTTGACTGTATCAAAGACCTTTGTGAAATCTATAAATACAGCCAACACTCTACCACTTACTTCATCGATGGCATTATAAACATCCTGCGTAAATGTAAATGTAGCTGATTGACACGACCTGCCTTTACAAAAGCCATGTTGTTGGTCACAAAGCTGCACTGAGTCCAGTAGTCGTGTAAATAGCATCTGCTCAAAAAGTTTGTCTAACAATGGTAGGTTTAAGATTGGTCTATACGATAGTGCATTCTTCTTAGACCCCTTGCCTTTATACAGTGGCGTGACTATAGCACTTTTAAATTTATTAGGATACATACACATATATAACATATTAGTGAACATAATGGCAATAGGCAGTGCAAGAGCATCAATACATGCACTTAAAACAAAATAGGACAATTCATCAGGCTTTGAATTTTTCCTTTTAACCTTTTTAAACGCATAGTGCACATTATCAGTTGTAAAAGGAGCAGGTTTCTCACCCAGGACTATGCTATTATAAAATTCATCTAGGTTATTACTGCCACTTGAGTGCACCACAAAACCTTGAGCAAGTTCATTGGCAATACTTTCTGGAGACGTTAGAGTTAGGTTATTAGCTGTCAACTCCGAAATAAAATCTACTTTCTTACATTTTCCAGTCAATTTATAATGAACCTGCCATACATTAGTTGAGGTTGGAAGCTCTAAAAACTTTGACTTATAATACTCTAATTTTTACCGACGAATTTCAATAATAATTTCGTTACGCATGCTAAAATATTGTTTCCACAAAGATTTGTCCTTCAGTTTAATACTTTTTGATTTAAGACAATCCCGCATATGCATTTTACGCTTCAAATATTCTAATAACCATGGCGAGAGTTTACCACAGATACGCTTTGAAATAACAGATGAGTGAGAATCAACTACCTGCATAACAGATAACTCAAAGTAGTTTAGCATGTCATCCACGTCATTAAAAATATCCATAGCTGACCATAGTATCTCACTAATGTCTTTTCTTACTAATTTCCAATCTATATCTCTGTAGCTTTGCGTTACAAGAACTTTAGGTTTAAATTTAGGTTTACATTGCTTACGAACTACAAACACACCATAATGATCAGATATGGCTGTGTCTATAATCCCAATATGTATATGATTATCAGGTTTAGCTACATAAATATGGTCCAATAAGGAACTAGTGTCTAGAGTTACTCTAGTTGGTTTACAAATTAGCTGTGACACCCCATGAGTACTTGCTATGTTTAGAAGGTTTCTAGCACTAGAATTTTTTTTAAGCAAATCAATATGTAAATCTCCTGTTATTATAAAGTCATAGTTATGTTTTTGTAGACCACTCACAACAGAATCAAAATAGTCTTTAAACGTTGCTTTATTTGTCGACGGTGGTCGGTAGATAATAGTAATAATAAATGGCCTTATACATACTCTGGAAATTTTTAAAATGAGACAGCTTAATGCCTGCTGTAAAACCTGGGCCTATTACCTCTACATCAATTATTTCCGAAGTCAAATAATCCCGTACATACATAGCAATACCACCACCGTAACCACCTTGCCTATCTACCCTATGCAGAGAGAACCCACTTATATTAATGAGACCATTAGGAATATACTTATTTAATTTAGTTTCAGTTAAGCAGATATAATCCAATTTGTACTTCTTAATATTATTTATAAGACTTTCTAATTTGGCTGTATTCAAAGTGTTAATATTTAAATGGAATATTTTAAGACCATTAGATTCTAAAGCTGAAGGACACCCATCAATAAATTCTATATCACGGTATGGAAAATGGGAATTTTCCACATTATTATCAACAACGTTAGAGTGAGTGATGGGAAGAATACAGTTAAAGCATTGAAAAGACTCTATAATATCCGTCTTAACTAAATTCTGCTGACCACAGGCTATACACGTATGTACAGCAACTATAGAGTTTATTATACATGACCCACACCTCCATTGCTCATCTAGGCTAACGTTTCCAGCTGAACTGGAGGAAACGCATATAGAATGATAGGATACGTGACATTCAGTGCATTCTAAATAGAGCTGCTTATTTCTCACCTTGAGCTTACATTTTCCACAGAACACTATGGCAAGATAATAGAATACGCCTGAATTGATAGGTCAGCAACCCAAATGAAATCAATAAATAAACTATAAATCTATATATAAACTATACATTATTGACTACTTTGTCACAGTACATGAGTACATACTAAAATAAACAAATTTTAGCAAAATAACTCCGCAATATGTCAGACTTTGCCGAAAGATGGGGAATAAAATCTAAAAATATGTAACCCAGGAGGACAGTACATAATATTTGAACCCAGGGTGGATCTTAGGTCCATCTGACATATTACACCGAGCGGGATTTGAACCTGCATCATGCCGCTAAGAAACGGCGGTTCTCATCCCTTGGCCAGAGGGTTTGAGTTGTGAATGTCTTTTACCTTTCTTGGTACTAACTTTGCCTATCTGATTTGATTTGCTAATATGCGAGAATATATTAAAAGTGAGTAAGTAAAAGATAGAGACTCAAGACATACCAGATGCACAACTGCAGCTCACTTATAGAATAAAATAAATAATTATTTTTACACACTAGCACTACTACAGAATTTATAAAAACAACACTATAATCAAAAGCAGAAGTATCCCAAGCACATCCAAGAATGGTCTCGCTGATTGACCGATTCCGTTGAAAAAATCTCTTTCTGAATTATCCGATGTGTTGCATTGTAAGTCAAATCTCCGCCAGTAATTTTCGGTTTATTTACTCCCACTGAACTCCCACGTTGTTACAGATGAGCTGACTCCAGCCGTGGCTCTCAAGTGGCCAGGAACCTAGCTGCAATACAGATGGGTGCAACACCAGTTCACACCGTAGGCTTAAAGGTGCCCAGGAACCAAATTAAATCAGGAGAGAAAAATTGCTTATTACTGTTCAGCTCAGCAGTCTGGACAAGAGTGGCCACAGTGGACAAGTCGTTGGCCACACTGTCTGAAGTAACAGTTTGTGGTTCTGTTATAGAAATTGTGGTCATTCTAATTGAAAAGGGGGCAGTCATGTTTATTGATTCTAGATTCTCTGCTAAAATATTGTTGCCTTCGCCCATTAGGTCCTTAAAGTTAGTGCGGTATTTTTTCAGAACATTTAGTAAATCTCCGTTAGCACAGAATTCTAAAGCTATGTAAACTTCACCTAAATTTCAGTTTAAATCCAAAAATTACAAACTCTGAGAATTATAATTTGTTTACAATAATTTTGCTGATACAGTTAAATTATTTAGGTTATTAAAGGTATAATTACTATTGTGTTCGTATTTTAGTTGTTAGAGCTCCATGGAGTGCCACGATGTGCAGATGTTGACCCACAAAGCACATAACTTTCATTTTCGTGAGAAGAGCGACAAAAATTGAAACCTCAACATTTGGTTTCACGGTCTTAACAGCCACAGGAATGTCAATTGCGGTTTTACTTCCAGGTTCATTTGAACCTTTTAATGTGCCACGGAGAACGAGTCCAAATGCACCAGCACCTAATTTCTTTTCAGAAACTTTGATAAGCCAATACGATAAAATTAGCAACGTTCCAGCATTTGGACTTAAAATACTTTTAAAAATATAGACATTGCAATATTATTAAATTGTTACAAATTTTCAGTTGGTCGCTTGGTATTTCGTAATCTTTGTTAAATGGTTGCGACTCAATGAATCCGTAACCAGAAGATGCTTCATCAGCGTGCCTGTCCCTGCTCATTTATAGCACAAATGCGGATCAGGTATTGTCGGTAGGATGGTTCACTTGGAATTGTAATGTGGTCTTTCTTCCAATCCTCAACTTCCTCTTGCAGATAATTAGATTCGGGCGTTTGAATGTCATCTTGCTGTTTCTATTCAACCAAGTATTTGAACTTGGGTCCATTGTGTTCGTTTATAGGCATCGGGGTCCAGGAAATGACAAACACATCTGGACGAATACCGTAACCCTTGACGTTGTCAGGATTTTTAAATGGTACAGTAGCTGGAGGGGTACACATATCTGAATGCATGGATGGTAACGATGGGCCTATTTTATTCTGAGCGATGACCCGGAAATTGTAACTGGCCCATGTACTCATGGTGAACGTATAACTGCTTTCCGTTGCTAGAACATCCTGGTGGGCGACTTCCCAAGAGTCAGGGCTGAAACTTGTGCGGTACTCAATTGTGTAATTCAAAATTGGTAAACGGTTGTCCCCCATATCTTTCCACCAGATGGTAGCATTCCGCCCTGCACAACGTGTCTCAGTCAACTCTGGGCGATTTAGATAATCTTGAACTACTAAATTCGCCTCTGCTCTTGCATTGTCAAATTCTGTTCTTGCAAGGCAAGTATACACTCCTGAATCCAGCTCAGATAACATGTCAATTGCCAAAGAATTGTCTTCAAGTTTGAAGTATCGCTGTACACTATCAAATTCTATACGTTGGTTATCACAAAGCCAGTCAATTGTAAGAGTTAAGTTGGGATCAGCTACTGCAGAACAACCAAAAGTAGCATTAGTCCCAGCGGTTGCTACGTAATTTTTTGGTGGATCTACAATTCGCGTAAGATGTTTTATCGCAACAAGGTGTCAACTGGAATTGTCGGTCCCATATTTATTTGAGGCAGAACACGTGTAGTTACCAGCATCGTCATAGCTTACTGAGGAAATTTGTAGGTCACCAATGTCCATTTGTTTGTATCGATCATCTGTCAATTCCTGGACACCCCGAGTCCAACAAACAGTAGGTTTTGAACTGCCAAAAACCCGACAACGTAGCAGTATGTTATTTGCATCTAGTGTTGAAACTACAAGTCCGGGTGACTCAAAGATTTCCGCAGGTAGAGTAAGAACATTTACATATACATCCTTGTAGACATAGCCGAAGGAATTGGTAGCGTTGCATCCGTAGTTTCCAGTGTCTTCCGTCGTAACATTCTCAATAACAATGATGCTACTCCCAATAACTCGTCGTTTGGGATTTGGTTCTGATTGTTCCAAAGGTTTGCCATTGTGAATCCATTTGATTTCTGGCCTAGGCTTTCCATTAGCCTTACATTGAAACTCCACCGTTTCGCCCTCCCCAACGTTTGCAATATCAGGCTCTACGGTGAAGTATGGAATGGCTAAAAAAAATTGTGTAGGCAGGATAATGTATTGTATGTTCCCAAGATTTTAACCTTTACGGTATATTTTGTTTAACAAGTTGCTGTGCGATGACTGTACTTTGCGTGCATGTATGGACATGTCGCTCAAGTTCCTTATCGCATACATTAGAATAATATTTAAATGACATGGATAGTGAATACTTAATTTCGACTGATTGTTAGCGTTTGTATACTATACTATTCTTCACCAGATATGCACTGATATAATTTCCTAAAAGCAGAGGGGATGAGTATAGATAGCCTCAAGAATCGACCAGAACCGCCAAATTCCAGAGAAGACGAGGGTGAGCCTACACTCATACCCCACCAATCACAACTCTTATCGAAAGTCATTGGGAGGTGACGTCTGTAGTTACTCAGCAGAGAGAAGGAGATGATGATTGCATATTAAACTTTATGCAATGAATATACAGTGATTTGCAGTAGGTATCTACATTACGCCATCCACTTCATCTCTGTCTCAGACAGTAGAACTGTCACAGATATTTGTAAGGAGAGCACCCGTTCACTTTAGTTCTCAACAACACCCCATTCAGCTCCCCACCAGGCAATCAGAGCGTATCACCAAACCCAACTCCAATCCAGAGCGTGATCGGCTAGCCCGACTCAGTAGTATGACCATGTCGTAGCATCGTCAAACCACCAAGCCGGGGTGTGGGCAGGAAATGAATGATTTAAGAGTTTTTCACATGGCCATTCGATAATGCTAACTTCGTTCATAGTTTTAGTAGTGATGATTTACTAACCAAATACAGTGAGCTGTACTGTGTGAAAAATTGGCATACCAACACCGTTACTGGCGTCACAATTATAGCTTTCTTCGTCGCTGAAATCAACGTCTGTAATCCGCATCGTTTTACCAAAGTTTTCAAATAGGACTCGATCGTTTGAAAGTAAACCATCTTTTTTTGACCACTTGATTTCAGGCAGAGGCCTTTAAAATTAAATACGTAATTACTACATTAGGCCTTTAATTAAAATATAAAGTTTTATTTCAAAAATTTCTAAAATTACTAACATATCAGCGATAGTTTTAATTATATTACACCAAAAGAACTATATATGATACTCATATCTAAAACTCACGTTCCGCCGATTATGCACCAAAAATCCACGTCTTCCCTTGTGAATGCAACTATATATCGTTTTGATGTATACTGAAGCTTAGGAGGTTGTTTATTCAATGCTGCTGATCCATTTATTGGATTTACTTGAAGAAAAACTTGGTTATTAAGTCTATATTCGTTCCTGCAAGATAATGTTTATGATTTGGGATATTAATTCATCTAAGTAATTTTGATGACTTTCAATGTAATGTGTAATTACATTATTAGATTAAAGTAGAAATGTTATACACTATGAGTTTTACCTAAAGTAAGAAAAGGCAACGCATGCATAGAAATACCCACTGCTTTGGTCATGAAAGGTTACATTCGAAAACCAAAGATGACTCTCTGGATCGACTGTAATCCGTGAAGAGTTAACACTCTTCGGAGCTTGTTGCTATTTTTGCTTAACCCAGTAAACCTTTGGCTGAGGCCACCCATTTGGAGGGTTACACGAAAGTCGAAAAGGTTTTCCTTCATTAGCCACAACAGTTGTTACTACGTCATCTTTGAAAGAACTTACAATTAGTTCCGCTTTCCTCACAAATGCAGAATTGGAAGTTGCAACTCCCCACTTGTTCTTGGCATAGCACTGATACTGTCCGATATATTCATCTCTCGGTGATGTAAATTACAAGGGTGCCTTTTCCTGGCTGCTGTGACATTATCTCATCACATGCTTGCCAGTTGAATTCTTTACTATTTTTAACCCAATTATATTGTGGTGGAGAATCGCCATGTGCAACACACTGGATCACAAATGGTTTGTCATTCTGACCCCCGCATTCTGCCACCTGGTATAATATTTCGTGCGTGAGAGGCTGCAATATCATCAATGGAGGATGCTCGTGTGTGTTGATTTAGCTATGAACAATATTTTAAGGTATTTGTTATTTAATATTATTAAATAATTGTGCTTTAAATCTAAATACTTGGTAAAATATAAAATAGGATTACAATAATAATTATTCAATAACAACAGACAGGTAGCTATATAATCGTAGTTATATTGTTCTTACCAGATGTTACGTAATAGCCAAGGATTGCTAGTAGAAATAATAAGGTTATGAGATTGCGCGTATAGTAAGAAACTACATCCTTGATCATATTCAATTTTTATTAGCATAATAGCTTAAAGTGGAAAATACCATATATAATTATATTATTTGTTATTTTAAAACCAAGCTAGTCGGTTACTATCGTTAAATTTTTAAAGTTTTTCCAGTTGGTAGCAAATTATTAATGATGTAAAAAGTTTTTTTAGGCATGGAGATGAAAACAATTTAAATTAAAGGAACTACGACATTCTAATTCTACTACGCCACTCAAATATTTTGCAATAAATGCTATTTGTGTATTTAATATAATTAAATGTCTAAGTCAGATGGGACCAACTACAATTTAAAACGGATATGCCAAAAGGAAAAATGTGCAAAATGACAGTAATTAAAATAATAATTAACAAAACTAATGTTTTTATTTTACATGCTACATAATCTATAAAAAGTCAAGACGTAAATAATAGCTTACAGATTTGGATATTTCTAAGGCGTACATGTGTACAAGGCTGAATATTAAACGAAAACTAATCTCTTCATTGACCTACTATATTACATGATGTAAGACCTTGATTTCACTAGCAACTTTAACAACTGTTAGTTAACAATTGCTAAGTTATCAATGGTTAACTTTGCGATTTCACGAGTAGTTAGCAATTGTTAAACTATCAATGGTTAGTGTGATTTCACTACATAAATTAACAATTGTTGGTCACAGTGCCCGCTAAATTTCAAAATTTTAAAGTTTAACAATTGTTAGCGTGATTTCACTACAAAAGTTAACAATTGTTAGTTATAGATCCCGAGAACTTTCAGATTTTAAACTTTAACAATTGTTAGTGCGATTTCACAGGTTTAGTTATCAATTGTTAACGCTAATTATCGATTTTAACAATTGATAAAACTTAATCATTGTTAAGAGTTTAGCAATTGTTAGTTCACATTTCACGTAAAAATGAGTGATTAGCTAACTGTTGTTAGAGTTAACAATTGTTAAAGTCGCTAGTGAAATCAAGGTCTAACGAGACCTTATGGCGTATGATGTATAAGTCGGTATGTATGGTGCAACTATATAAATGATTAAACTACAATCCCCTACAAAAATTTTTGTGTCGAGTCTAGCAGAACAAGTCAAACAAAGCATGCGGTTTACTTTCTAGAGAAACATTTTAAATATTTAATGTACTATGCAGAGATTTTATGTAATATTTGTTAAATGATTCTTCATTACATTTTTTGCAGTTAAATCAATTGTGCATAGATAATTATATATACAGAATGTTGGGCTAATTAGCGGCTCGCGGCACAAAATTAGCTATACAAGAACTTTCTTCCTACTAGTTTTTAAGTAGTGAAAAATGTTGTATTTATTTGTGTTCAGGCATTGCCACAATCTCTATTAAAATGTTTTTTAGAATATTCTTTTTAATTACATTTTTGGAAGAAGGGCAAAATTTTTTAAATATAGGTTTCAAGTTTAAAAATTGTATATCTAATTACTTATATTTGGGAGTGGTAAAAATTTTGAATTAGGTTTAATTATTTAAAAAGGGCAAAACTGTTTTAGAATGCGTTTAAAGTTTTGTTTACATTTGGGCAATGATTATAGTATTATGGTCTAACCAGCGAACCACGCTAAGTGGTAAAACTACATTTTAAAAACACCAATTCTTAATACTTGTGCTACTTCTTAGCAATAAAGATATAAATCTAAAGTAACTTCATTTCATTTTGCCTGGTTTGATTACAGTGACACGCCAAAGTTTAAAACAAAATCAAATGTTAATATCTTGCAACTCTGTTACTTGTGCAGTTCTTATCTGATTTTAACGAGTTTTAGTTTTTTTATCCTAAGACTTTTTTCAAAAAAGACATTTCAGGATTTGAAATAAAAAGAAAAAGAAAAACGTTTTTTAAAAATTGGGTTTACAAATTGTGTCACAAAATTATACAATTTTGGTATTTTTTTTAATTTTTAACAAGAATGAACTTATTTGAATTTTATAAAATCCTGAAATGGTTTTTGGAAAACAGTTTAACGATCACAAAAAAAATGTCATTAAGATCAGATGAGAATTGAAGAAGCTACATTGCGGCAAAATTCTAATATGTTTTTAAACTTTTGCGGGTCACTGTAACAAAATACCATGTAATACATTCTAGTTATATACTGTAAATTAGATATTTACTTTCTTAAACAGGAATAAACTTTAAGAATCAGTGTCTTTAAAATCCAGGTGTACCACATGGCGAGGTTTGCTTGTAAAAGGATTATTTCTTTGGGTTAAGTATGTAATAACCAGTAAATTATTTGATATACAACATTACCAAGTATTAAATACAAATAAGTATCGTTCAAGGCAGAAATACAAATCTAAATCAAGATACTTTTAAGTGGTTATAATTTTTCATCGTAAAATAAATATTAAATAATTATCATTATTAATTACTATTCTTAAAAACTAAGTGATCCTAATAGTTTTGAAGCCACACATGACATTCAACTAAAGTTATATATATATTCTCAAGTATTTACTTGTATCAACTTTTGAATCTTTTAATCTTCAAAATAACTATCTGTATTTTCTTCCTATGATAAATATTTAAAAAAAAGTTTTGTGCTAAATAAAATAATTTAACTTACACTAATGTTTTATTATTTTGGCGTCAGAACTAAATCGTCACTAAATTTTTAAACGTATTTATTTAAAGTATTATTCGCAAGGATGAACACAAAATTCGATTGTGCACTATAACAACAATTTATTATTTAATTATGTCTTGCGCGTAATCAACATTAACCTTACCAAACAAAAGCGGTGTAAAGCAAACTTTGAACTAAGACAGTAAAAGAATAAAACTTAAATTAAGTGAAAACTATTTCTAATATCAATTAATTAGGTCACGACATAATTACTCTTAGAATCCAGGTTCAACTGTACTTCAAGATTTCTTTGAATTTCATTAAAACGAAGACCCATTTCTTGGAATTTTATTCTTTCCAGGGGTTCCAGTTTCATGCAATCCATCATCAGAGTAAATCTTAAATGATACACAACATTATTACTAACCAATTAAATATTTATTTGACATCATCTGCATTATGTAAATAAGTTTCTTACACATCGTCGTTTCCAAATTTTGGCATATTTAATCGAAGTCCAGCAATAAGATCATCTACAAACTCGTTAGTCCAATTTCTTCCAGGATACGGAATTGTTCCGAGTGAAAATATTTCAAAAAGAGTCACACCAAAAGACCATACGTCGGACTGAACTGAAAATTCTAGGTCTCGCAGAGACTCAATTGCCATCCATTTCCATGGCAACGGAGTCTGCAACAATTAGATTAGTTTTAAAATACTTACAGGTAATTAGGTAGTATAATAAAGATCAGCTTTGAATTGTGATTCTTGCCTTGGTTGTCTTCTTGTAAGTCGAGTAGTTGAGTTGGCGAGAAAGACCAAAATCGCTAATCTTGGCAATGTTTCCTTCTGTGATAAGAACATTTCTTGCAGCCAAATCCCCGTGAATAACCTAATAAATTACTCGTAAGTATTTTAATTGCGCATTCATTTAACGTTGTAAGGTATTAGCTTTTAGCTTATTTAATGCGCATGCAAACAATGTATACATTAAATTAATTATATACTAAAATATTGCCTTATTAAATGTTTTACTTTTTTAGAACCAAGAAATGCCATTCCAATCGAAATTTGCTGAGCCCATTTAAGAAGGTCCAATGTCGATAATATAGCAGAATCGTTAGCAAGGCTATCTGAAGGAGCTATTGGAGATTTTGGAATCGCAACTGTATTCATTTCAATAGAAAAAGGCTTAGCAATGTTATTTTCTTCTGGGTTCTCAGATACAGAAGTTTTGGCTTCACTCATCATATCCTTAAAGTCACTTCGATGGTTTTTTAGAACATTAAGTAAATCACCATTTGCACAAAATTCCAAAGCTATGTAAACCTCACCTGAAATATTGTATTAAAATACAAAATTAAAAAATTGTAAGGTAAGTGCAATAACTAAAATAAAATACTCAAGATATGTATTACAAAGGAAATCTAGTTACTAACGCGTTCGTATTTTAGTAGTTTGAGCCCCATAAATTGCAACAACATGCGGATGTTCCCCCACAAAACACATAACTTTCATTTCCGTGAGCAGTGCGACAAAAATTGAAACCTCAACATTTGGTTTCACGGTCTTGACAGCTACAGGAATGTCAACAGTAGTTTTACTTCCAGGTTCATTTGAACCTTTTAATGTGCCACGGAGAACAAGTCCAAATGCACCAGCACCTAATTTCTTGTCAGGAACTTTAATAATCAAACACAAAATATTTAGCAAAGTACCTACATGAGTTAGGACTTAAGATATAAATTTCAAAAATTGGCAATAAAACATAACAGAATTTCTACAAATTTGAAGTTGATCGCTTGGTATTTCGTAGTCTTTGTTAAATGGCTGAGACTCAATGAATCCGTAACCAGAAGATGCTTCATCAGCGTTAAGGTTTCCTTCGAAAAATATTTCAATCTCGTCATCTGTCAATTCACGCAATTTTTCCTGCAGCCTTTTAACTTTTCTTTGATAAAAAGCAATTCCGGCGATAATGACCAGTAGCAAGATGGAGACAAAAGTGACAATTATTATCATCCTTTCATGACTTTCTATATTCAAAGTTTAAAACTTAAATGGGCACGTGCTCACATTTTTAACTAAATGGACTATTGGACTATATGGAACTGAAAAGTAAATAATATTTTTAAATAAACATTGATTATTGTTACTGACTTTACACTAATTGTTTAAACTTAAACTTACCAGTTGCATTAGGCTCAAATGTAGGCATGTTGGTAGATGTAACAAGTTTTACCGTTGCATTGATTGCGCTTCCTGGTGTCGGTTCTACTTAAAGTGGTTAAAAGGTTAATTACATTCTACATTGATATAAATGTTTGAAAATTTAACTACAAAATAACCATTACGTTGAGTTTACTTTGTGACAGTGGGTTCATTTCAAAAACTTCAAAATATCGTAGTGAATTAATCTCTTATCGTTAGAGTGTATATAGGTCATTATATACTGACGTATCTTAAAAGTTATAAAAGTTAAATTACGGCAGCAGATAGCATTATAGAAAGTATTTATTACCGGCTTGTCCAGACCAGCCTATAACCTCAGTTGGTGACACATTTGCCTCTCCCTGCTCATTAATGGCTCGGACGCGGACTATGTATGATCGGTTGGTGAGTTGATTTGGAATTGTAATGTGGTCTCTTCTCCAATCCCTAATTTCCTCTCGCACCCAATGAGACTCGGGATTTTGACTGTCATCTTGCGGTTTCCATTCAATTAAATATCTGAACTTGGGTGCATTGTGTTCGTTTATGGGCATTGGGGTCCAGGAAATGACGAGAATATCTGGGCGAATACCGTAAGCCTTGACGTTGTCGGGATTCTGAAAGGGTGAAGCAGCTGGAGGAGTACATATATCTGAGTGCATGGATGGTGGTGATGGGCCAATTTTATTCCGAGCAATGACCCTGAACGTGTAATTGGCCCATGAACTCATAGTAAACGTATAATTAGTTTCAGTTGCTGAAATATCCTGGTGGGCAATTTTCCAAGAGTCAGGGTTGAAACTAGATTGGTATTCAATTGTGTAATTCAAGATTGGGAAATTGTCGTCCTCTACGGCTTTCCACCAGATAGTTGCATCTCGCCCTGCACAACTAGTCCTAGTCAATATTGGACGATAAGCATCGTCCTGAACTACCAAAAATGCGTCTTCTCTTGTACTGTCAATCTCTGTACTGGCGACGCAAGTATAAATTCCTGAATCTAGTTCAGTTATTCTATAAATTGCTAGAGAACTGTCTTCAAGTTTTAAATGTCGCCCGTTATCATTAAATGTAATGGTAGAGTTGTTAATCAGCCAGGCAACTGTAAGATTGAACGCTGGGTCAGCTACAGCTATGCAACTAAAAGTAGCATTAGCCCCAGCAGGTGCTATGTAGTCCATCGGTGGTTCTACAATTTGCGTACGTTTCATTACAGCGAGGTGTCCAGTGGCATTTTCAGCTCCATATTTATTGGAGGCAGAACAAGTGTAATTCCCAGCATTAGCATTTCTTACCTCTGATATCTCCAGGTCACCATTTTGCATAATTTTATATTGATTACCTGTCAATTCTTGACTATTTCGAATCCAACTTACAGTAGGTGTTGGAACACCAAAAGCCCGACATCGTAGCATTATGGTTTTACTATCTACAGTGATAACGCTATGTATTGGCTTTTCAATAATTTCTGCAGGAATACGAAGAACATTTACATATACATCCTTATAGATATAGCCATAAATGTTAGTAGCATTGCATCCATAGTTTCCAGTGTCTCCAATCTCAAGATTCTCAATTGTTATTGTGCTGCGAGTGCTGCGACCAATGTATCGTCGTCTTGGATTTGTTTCCGATTGTTCCAAAGGTATGCCATTGTAATTCCATTTTATCTCTGGTTTAGGATTCCCATCAGCTCCACACCGGAATTGTACCGTTTCACCTTCCGCAGCATTTACAATTTCAGGCTCTTCAGTAAAATAAGGAGTGGCTATTGAAAGTGTGTAAAAAATTCATTAGGACATGATTAGTTTTATCATTCTAACGCATGCAATGTAATTCTTTTATTTTGGTTATTTTGGCAATTTTTAACTCATTTTTCGAACTCACCAAATACAGTGAGTTCAACCCAGTGTGTAACTGGCATACCAACGCCATTGGCTGCTGTGCAAACATAGCTTGCTTCATCGTTAAAATCAACATCTTGGATACGCAATGTTTTTCCATAGTTTCTAAATTTGACTCGATTGTTTGTGAGCAAACTATCCCTTGCTCCTGCTATACTCCATCTGATTTGCGGCAGGGGTCTTTAAATAAAATTATTACTTGCATCTTAAGCTCAGCATCTAAAACTTAAATGCTTGGCAGACCTAATCATTACTATTAAATCCCTCTGTGGGTTACATGGGTACATATAATTACTAGTTCAAATTGTTATTTAGAATGCTTAAATCTGCAAACTTACGTTCCACTAAAAATGCACCATAGTTCCACGTCTTTCCCTTTACGTGTAATCGTATTTCGCTCTGATGCATACTGAACCTTAGGGGTTTGTAATTCCGCTACACCACTAATTGCATTAACTAGGAGATAAACTCGATTGCCTAGTTTATAGCTATTCCTAAACAATAATTTTCATGGTTATGCTCCATCCAGACTATGATCATAGGCACCTATGATAGTCATTGAGTTTACACTTAAAAGCGCGAAACTCAAACACACTGCCTATGAGGGTTATTGATAATAGATTACGGTCAATTGACAAACCAACCTCAATTGACTATACATAATCGTATACCTATCATAGTGTGGATGGAGCATTAGTCATAATATGTAATATAATAATAATTACTTGAGCCAACTCATAATACATAGTATTGCATGCATGATTATAGTGGAGCAGTAATTTTGTGCGATGCGAGTCTTACCTATATGGAGAGTAGGCTGAGCAAGCATAGTACCATCCAGTGCTGCGGTCACGCCTAGTTATACTGGAAAACCAAAGGTGACCCTCGGGATCGACTGTAATCCTTGAGGAGTTGATACTCTTCAGAGCTCCTTGATCACTTTGCTGAATCCAGTAAACTTCCGGCTTAGGATACCCATCAGGAGGACTACATGGTAATTGAAAAGGTTTTCCTTCGTCTGCTACAGCAGTTGTTACGTCATTATCCTCAAAAGAATTTAATTCTGCTTTTCGGACGAATACGGAATTTGAAGTTGCAACTCCCCACTTGTTCTTGGCGTAACACTGATACTGACCGATATCTTCATCTTTTGGTGAGTTAATTACAAGGGTGCCTCTTCCTGGCTGCAGTGACATTCTTTTATCATGATTTTGCCAGTTAAATTCTCTACCGTTCTTAATCCAAATATATTTTGGTGGAGGATCGCCTTCTGCTTCACACTCGATTAAAAACGGCTTGTCAAATTCATCTTCTTTTGTTGCGACCTGGAACAAAATTTCTTCAGTAGGCGGCTGCTTTAGTATTAACAGAGGATATTGGTGTCTAGATTGAGCTATTTAATTATATACAAGAATTATTCAATTTATTAGATTAAACTTCATTTGTAAAAATTAAGTAATTAGGTAAAAACTGTGTGCTTGTGCTTTGTAAAAAATGCGTGCTAAGTCGTACAAAGTAAAAAGTTTAAAATACGCAGAGATATAACTATGTTTCGATTTTGTGTGTATTTTGCCCACCAGATGCTTCATGATAGTTCAATACTGCTAGAAAAATAATTGTAACACTCCAATAAGGGGCTACGTCTTTGGCCATCTTTTATTAAATCTAGAAAGAGCCTGAGATACAAATACCAACTATGAATATAAAGAATTTTTGCTTTCGAAACGAAATTAATTAATTAAGGTGGTCTATTAACAAATTTGAGAAGTTTTGAGCGTACTAAATTATTTCAAAATACATTTAATAGAAAGGGAACAAACATTGCCTTTGTTCTACTACCCAACGCCAACGTTCCTATTTGTTATTGTTATTGTTCTAATGAAAATTATAGTTATCTGGGTTAGACGGGATGACGGGACTAACCACAATTTAAAACGGATATAATGAAAGGAAAAAATACGCAAAATTACAATTAAACTATATAAATTGTTGCTTAATATTCGACATGTAATATACGCAGTATTAGGTAAAGGTACTATAAACAATTATTAAATTTGCATACAATAGAATCCATGCATAGTAGACTTTGTGGGACCAGTCAAATACACGTTTTATAGCGGTTATAACTTTTAATTATTTTAAGACGGTTTCCTTGTAGTTAGATATTTATAAATTTACATTTTTATTTTCTATTTTATGTTAAAAAGATGCCAAGATAGTTATTGACAACTGCGTAAACTCGTATAGAATAATGGATGCGGTTAGTTTATTACGTAGAATGTTAAACAAATTAATTAACGCGTTAATTAAAAACACCACTTAAAATTTGAAATTGCCTTTTAAATTAAGTAATTATAATAACATAAATACTAGTTATAAAAAACGGTTAATGTAGAAAACGTTGGGGTGGCTTTATGGCTTGCTTGGAAAACGTAGGAAAACACAAAGTTTTGTCTAGAACGGATAGGTTGCTTAAAAGGGTTAAAAATTTTATTTTGTATAGGGTCGATTACCAGTTACCCTTAAAGAGTGGGACATAAGAATTGCTAGACGCAAAATAATTTCAATTTATTTGTTGTAGGGAAATGCAAAAAACTCTATTAACATGTTTGTAAGAAGTTCAATCAAGAATCAAATGCTCGCATATCGTCGTTCTCTCTCTAATTGATAGTGAAATACATAATTTGCTTATAATTGCACAGGTAATTTAAAATGCCTGCGTAAAGATGAATATTTACCTTTCTAAACTGCCAAACTTAAATTGAGCCGAGCATAATTATGACAAACACAATCTTGGGCATGAGATATTTCTATTTTCCGAAGTTTGCGGTCCAGCATTTCCTTTGTTGTCAAAATACACGAAATAAAAATAGGAAAATTATGAAGCCATTTTTAAATCTCTTAACTGCGAAGTATGTTGTAATTATTATTTATGTGCTTCACAACTACCAAGTTGACGCAACTTCGTATGAAATTGAACCTCGGCCTTTGTATCAAATAATCCTACCGAACAAATAACCATGAGTAAAATCCAAACCACATCCTAAATGGCATAACAAAATACCACTATTTCAATTTTATATTTAGAAACTTTGTGAAAGTAGCACACAAAATTATGCATTACCATTTAACAGCAACCCTACAGCACATTTTAAATTCGCTAAAATATATTTGTTTTAAAAACTAAATAACTAAAGTTAACAATATACAGTCAACAGTGTTCTAAATCAACGTGTTGTGTACCAACAATTATTTAGTATAAAATTGTTCTTAATACAATATTTTAACTAGTAATTAGAAATGCACGCAGTTTTGTCCCTTTCAAAAATCTATGTTAAAATAAAATAAAAAGCACGACTTTCAAAATTCATCGCATATTGGTTTTGTCCGCAGTTCTCTCGTCCCTCTTTCTCCCTGAATTGAGCAAATGTTTTCCATAGAATTGTGGTTCGTCAGATCTTCCTCGTCCTGTGCTTTTATTAAAAACAAATATTAGACAACGATTAGAAACTTAAAAATGGTGTCGCGTATAAGATTTTTTTCTTATATAATAATAAAGCTAATTATGTGAAAAAGTCCCAGTTAAATTATAGTTTCTAGTATTTAAATTAGAAATTTGTCAAACTAATTATGCAGGACTATTTCTGTATAATTTGGTTTAAATCTTTATGTCCGAATTTTAGAAATATTCATGGCGTTGTAAATATTATTTAGAATAGTTTATTGATAAAATTTCATTGCTCACCTTTAATTTCCGAATAATTGTGCAACCAGGGATTTAATTCACAGGCAGCCAAGTAATTAAAGCTTAGTGCACTAAACTCACATGGGAACCTTCCATACTTGAAACTACAGAATGAAGCGAAACTACCCGAAACGTATACTACCCATATAAGTGACCTCTGCTCGTATAGTCGTTTGACTGCAAAATTTGTTTTTTGGCCGCAATCGCGCGCGCAATTTCAAAAATATCGATTTTTTCGAAATTCATCGCGCTCTAGCTCCCACAGTTTTTGTCCAATTTTCATAAAATTTGAAATACAACATCTTCGTATGTTTATCTAAAAAAAATTTCAGGATTTTTAAAAAATCGAAAATTTTAATTTTTTTCGAAACTTTTTTAAAAATGAGTATTTCTGAGGCCCAAAGTTTGTACTATTTTTTTTTTTAAAACTAAACTTTTCGAATTTTAAAAAATCCTGAAATTATTTTCTAGATAAACATACAAAGATGTTGTATTTCAAATTTTATGAAAATTGGACAAAAACTGTGGGAGCTAGAGCGCGATGAAATTCGAAAAAATCGATATTTTTGAAATTGCGCGCGCGATTGCGGCCGAACAACAAATTTTGAAGTTGAACGACTATACGAGAAGAGGTCACTTATATGGGTTGTATAAGTTCCGGGTGATTTCGCTTCATTCTGTAGTTTCAAGTAAGGAAGGTTCCCATGTCAGTGGCACAATGTCGTCTTTAGATGCTGAGCTTTAGCTCAAACGCATCTATTGAAATGGTTTTCTCTGTATGTCTGCCTGTCCGTCTGGTGGTCGTGCGCTACAGGTCACAGTTTTAACCTGACCTTATTTAATTTTCTTTTATACGCTTGCAAAAGCGCCCGCGCAGTGCTGTATAGTTTTTGGGCACGATCGCATTATTAGTTTCCCCGCAGTTAGCAGTTATCAATTATTTCAGTAGATTACACAATTATTGTAGCTATTAAAAAAAGCTTGGAGCCTCGGTGTCCATCAGTTTCAAGAAAAACTCTTTGAGGCTTGTCGTCTTTCACTTGTTAAAAAACCCCCAAAGGTTTACTGTCCATCATTTCTCAAATAAACCCGTAAAGGCGCGTCATTTATTACTGATCAAAAAAATCCCCAAAAGTTGGCTTAGTAACATTAGCGAATAATCCAGGCACAAATTGGTAAATAAGTGTGGTTCAGTATCGCGTGGGAACAGTAGGAACAACTCCAGTACGATTGGGCTGTCCAGTGTCCAGGCTGTGTAAGTTTAGGTCTGGCACGAGTTGCGCTGGTACGAATTTTGCTGATTGTTGTTAGCATATTTGAATGTAGTACATAATCGATATTTAATGATTCTTGTGGGAGTCAGGTGGCTAAGCACGAGTCGTGCTGGTACAAGAAGCGGCGGTACAATTATAATTTGTAATTGATCTTACAATTTAATTATGATGCGATTAAAATCTATTTTCAGTAAAATAAAGTATAACATGCATATAAACTGGACAAAATAAATATTAATATGTATTAAAAATTGCAGTTACTGGTAATATTCTCCAATGTCTAGCCTGTGCACCAAATTTTGTTTTTGCTTTACTAATCGAGTTCTTAGAATCGCTTCGATGTTTTTTATAAATTTAGTAAATCGTCATTTTTTCAAACTTCAAGAGCTATTTTAACCACAACTTTTACATACTTGTAGCTTTTCAGTTATTTTTACCAATTAAATTGCTGTGTTTGCAAATTGGTCAAAAACCACATCCTGTTTATCACGTTGCAAACCTTAAAATTAGCAAGTAACAAAATATAACTTCTAATCTTTAAATTTCTGTTTAGTTTTCCTTCACGTAATTATAGTTGTACATTGTGTGGGTCGGGTGGCCGATCGTCCCCCGAAAAGTAGTCCCCCGGCTTTCGTCCCCTGAAAATCGGCCCCTGCTATTTGGGCCCGCTATGTAATCGGCCCCTGCTATTTCGGCCCGTACGTAATTGGCCCCTGCTATTTGGGCCCGCTATGCAATCGGCCCCTGTTATTTAGGCCCCCAAAAATCAAAATCAAAGATGTAATGCACATAAGTTAGTTTATTCGAATTATTATGTTATACGTATAATCATAAATTTTATATTGTAATACGACGAAATAAATTGATTAGCAATCCTGAGTGAGACAATCGTGAACGTCTTCGGGATCAGTGCGTTGTTGATGTTTGTTGCAATTCCGCTTTGATGACCGTGTTGGTACAGCTGGAGCCGGATTGATTCGAGGTGGCTGTTGACTTTTGCGGGGTCGCCCGGGCCCACGCTTACGTATTGCTATAGGAGGTGGACTATCTGACTCGATTGTGTCTGACTGGACTGTAACTGACTGGACTGTGACTGACTGGACTGTAGGCACGGAAACAAATGGCACGGGAACTGCAGGTATTGGTAAGACCCTGAGCTGTTCGGCCGGTGGTTTAGATTTCACAGAGGCCAAGTTATACGCCACGCATTTCAAATAGTCAATTTTACTCATGGTAGTTCTTGTTTCAACTGCCTGAAGCAGCCGTTGATCCAAAAATAGATAGCGCTTTTCCCTAGCTGCTGGCTTTTCCCCTTTGGCTCTGCGAACCATATTGCGGTCATTTTTTGCTTGCTCCGACTGAAATACGGGAATAAGTTTATGAATATCAGGGTGATCACAGGAGACACGCATATTCAATCCGTAGTTGAACCCTTCAACTATATTGTTTGATCTTGGTTGTCCATTGATAACTCGGTTGTGCACATTCCAAATCTTATGAGGAAAATATGGCTAAAAAAAATTTCTGGAAATTTTGAAATTTTGAAATTCAAATTTTTTTTTATTCTTTTGAAAAATTAATGAAATGTCATACTTTTGAGACCAATTTTTTAATAACGGTTTTTTGATAAAAAATTTAAAATTCGAATTTCAAAATTTCCAGATTAAAGTCTGAACATCACAAAACTGCAAGTTTCATTGAAATCAGACAAAAACTGTAGAAGCTACAGCGTGTAAAACTTTAAAAAATCCGTTTTTTTTAACTTTGGCGGGCTGTTGCTAAAGCACCGCGCAAAATGTACTCGAGTTATCAAACTATTCGTTCATTCTAAGGACCAAGGAGAAGTTTCTGGCTATGTTTTTCCAGATCCCGAGGAAACATAGTAAGTGGTTTGCTTGTTAGTCTAAAATTTTTGTTTATGCTTGTAATAATGTAAAATTTTATAAAATCATTGTCTTTTGATTTGCCAGCAAGTAAACCAATTTTTCCACTCAGCAAAGCAGCACCAGCAGTACTGAATTTCGGCAATAGCGTAAGTAGTATCCGTACAACGAAAACTGTGCCTAAAACTATTGCAGAAAATCGAACTAACCCGTCTAAAGCAACTTCATTAAGTGATCCGCTCTTCACCTTAACATGGGTGTATTGCATAATACGGATTTTGTTTAGTTGCATATTATTACTCATTTCTTACTGCATTTACTGATATTTCAGTAATAAAACTGACTACTGAACGTTTTTTTTTGCATTTCCACTGAAAAAAATTTCGTATTCATGGGTAACGTAACGATACGATAAGTCCAATAATCGACTTGAGGGTGGCTTTATTCAAGGCGGTGTAGGGAAGATGCCAGTAAAAGCCCTATACTTTAAAATAAGTTACCGCCTAGTGTCTAGTTATCACACTATTTAATTATGTAATTTATTCGACGCAAGTTATAAAAAATAATTTAGTGAAGTTGTAATAATTATATCTTCTCTACTGCGTTTCATTTTCATTCCTCAATAAAACAGTGACCAAAAAAATTTAAAATAATAAATAATATTAAAAGTTTCAATTTAAAATATCCATTAAAATTTTTGCATCAAAATTTAAAGTGTTTGCCCTATTGCATTATTGTTAAGGTTGTCATTAAGCAAGGGCTTTTGGCTATCGTTCTTTTAAATCGTCAATAAAACAAGTTAATTGAGAGCTAAAATGGTGAATCGTATGGAATTTTATTCACTTTCCATTTGTATTAACCATATTACAAAATGCATTAATTTTTTATATTGAACTAAATTATATAATTACAATAATTAATTTAGTTATCCTATTAAACTATTATTACTGCCATATTGCCGTATCCCGGCATAGACCTTTCAAAATAATATCGTAAATCGTACATATGAGTTCATAATTAGTTCATATCATTCTGCTGATAAAAATAGGACTGGATATAATTACTGAATAAAGATTTATAAAAAAATTGACGCTTATGGTACTCTTAAAAATGCTCCCGCTACCTCCTATTACAAGGATATTATTACTAGTAGGCACATTATCCCATACATCAGGTTCAGGTATAACGTAATTATATTTGATAAATAACATTAAAGTTTCGTAATTTCAATTAATAGTTTTCTACTCTAAAACAAAATTGGTCGGTGTTTAGTTGTTTTGCCCAAAGTATTAAATTCTTTGCCTATCCTAATTATAATTAAATGCAGAGACTCAGAAAGTAGTGAGCATCGTGTGGAGTTTATCCGCAGCCATATGCGTTCAAAGAGGCGCTTTTGAGAAAACCAAGAAAACTCAGCCACTGCTCAAACAAATGTCCATTTACAACCCATCAGGGACGTCGCTTTGTTCACACATCACGAGGAATAATTGTGGTACAAACAAAACATGTATTTAAACTGTATATAAAGTTTTCGGGTTAAACGGATTAGATGGATTTATTAGTTGGTTAAATAAAATATAGGACGTATTTTCTGTAGAATTTTTAGACTGTAAAAAAGGATTTCAATGCAGAAATATTAAACAAAGTGTGAGCTTGGGTGTGAAACGTAAGCAAAAATTTAAGTATTTCTGTTTTTTTTAAATAATTTGGCAGTTAAATCTTGGATGCGGATCGCAGTATTATCGACAGTTTCAATTTTCATTAATAAGTTGTCACACAGTGACAGGCTTTAACATGCGTTATAAAAATATTACATCTTTCCAAATTTCTCTAAAAACTCTTTCTAAAATAAATTCTAAACAGCCTCATGGAAATCAGAGAAACTCAAATCTACTAAACAAAACCCTACTATCAGAACTGGTCCGAATATTATCATACGAATGAAAAGCAAGCAAAAATGCGAAGCCCTTACAATTCCATGTCAAAACGAGACTGGTTGTGTTATCACTCCGACCAAGCGTGCATTTCAAGTAAATTCTATTGTAGACTCCCTAAAATCCCACGCTACAAAAACCCAAGCCTCTGTTTTAAATATTTTAAAGTCAAGCATTTTAAAGAGCGCGCTGGTCACCGAGACGCTTTGGATCACGAACGAAATTATTGTTAAGAAAGCTTTACTCAGTGACATCCAAGATATGCTTAAGGGTAACAGCGACGTTGCGGAAGTCCGGCCTGAGCGACTGTTTAATTCCCTCAAGTTGTTTTCAAATCCAAGCAGTGTATCCGTGCCAATCGTAATCGAGGATGATTGGAGCATTAGGGCAGTAGAGGCACACAAAGTGTGGGCAGACGGAATTACTGGGAAAGGAATAATGGTGGGACACATTGACTCGGGTGTCTATGCTGAGCACGAGGCGCTCAAGAATAATTTCCGGGGGGAGTATGGCTGGTTTGACCCTTATTTCCGAAAGCCAGTGCCGTATGACGACAACGCACATGGAACGTTCACACTGGGGATCGCCGTTGGTCAGACAAAAGGACTCGGAGTTGCTCCAGGAGCCAAGTGGATGTCTTGCAAGGGCTGCAGAGCAGATGGGCTTTGTACTGAATCAGCTAGGAAAGCGTGTGCGCAGTGGATTCTATGCCCAACAAAACCAGACGGAACGGATCCTGACTGTAGCAAAGCCCCTCACGTGGTAAACAACAGTTGGGGAGACGACATCCCTAATGACGATTCAGACGATTTGTATCAAGCAGATATAGCGGAGTTAGTTCATTGTTGGAGATCAGCTGGGATCATCCCGGTATTTGCCATCGGAAACAGTGGACCCACCTGCGGATCCGCTGTGTTTCCAGCTGTGTTAACAAAAGTGATTGCTGTTGGGAATGTGCAGAAAAATGTTTTTCCTAATTCACGATTCGTACATGGAGCGGATGATACTTCAAGTCGAGGTCCCCCTCATCCAAAATTTGTTCAAGTGGTCAAACCGGATGTGAGTGCTCCAGGGACTACTATAATGTCTGCTTCTTCCACTGACCCCCAAAAGTATATCACTTTTTCTGGGTCAAGTGCTGCAGCGCCACTTGTGACCGGGGTTATTGCTCTGATGCTTCAGAAAAACCCCTCGCTTCAGCACGACCAGGTACTGGATGCACTCGCCAAGAGTTGCTCCCCAGTCTTCATCTCTGCGAATTCGACAATTTGCGGCAATATTCCAAAGACTGTCTGGCCAAACACTCATATGGGATATGGCTTAATTAATGCGCACAAAGCTGTTTTTGGAAATAAAACAAGTGAAGAGGATTGTCAGTAGTTATGTCCTTCAGATTTAAATAAAACCTTAATAAAGTTCAACTAACTAACTAACTAACTAATTCAGTTTACAAAATTATCTCCTGTTCAAACTTTTAACCGCCTAAAACAAAATATTCTTTGCAAAGTGATTAAATATACAAATGGCTAAATATTTCAAAATAAATTAAGTGCTGATTTTTAATTCATTTTTTAATTT